>AYJT01083265.1:0-19436 GCA_001278415.1 Ocimum tenuiflorum | reverse complement strand
TTGTAATCATATGCAAATCACATTTTAGGTGCAAGCTAAGCACGTATCTCGCCCGTTCATTTGTTTGATGCGCGGACCAGATTTGTTGGTTGACTATCTAACTTTTTCAAACAATGGTATTAACGTGATTTGATTATATAATATATGATCTAGATTATTCTCTCTCATCTGTCCTAAAAACTTTAAACGAACATAGCTTACTCAAATCAAATTATTTTTTCGTATATCATATACCGAACTAAAACTGTTTTTATAAGCTTTCAAACTACATCCATACTGAATATAATATCGTATGCAAACATATAACATGTCATATGCAATATGCAACAAAACATATATGCATATGCAAATAAATACATTATCATATGCAATTGATTATGTCATTGTATGTGTATACTGTGTTAACGTAAAAAGAATTTCGAGCTAACATATTCGATATGGATATCATTCGAAAGCTTATAAAAGCAGCTTTAATTTGGTATATGATACGCAAAAAAATAATTTGATTTGAGGGAGTAATGATTGTTTAAAGTTTTTAGCATTTTTTTAGGAGAAATGAGAGAGAATAATCTACATCATCTCTTACCTAAGCAAATCACGTAAATATTCCTATTTAAAAAAATGAGAGGAGTCAACCAACAAATCTGGGTCGTGCGATCACACAAATGAACGGATGAGATGCGTACTTAGTTTGGATCTAAAATGTGGTTTGCATATAATTATACTTATATATATATATATATATTATGACGGCTATAATATCCTTTTGTTAAGTATTTGCGATTCTTAAAACTTCTTTTTTTTCAAGCAAATTCTTAAGACTATTTTGGTATGTCTTTTTAATGTCATCTATGATTTTTAAAAGGAGAATTATCAATTTAGGACTCGAAAGATGATTTATTTGTCAATTCAGGACTCGAAAGATTAATTATCAATCCAAGACTTGAAAGATCACCAAAATTCTTGTTTAGGATCCAAAAATTCGCAAGATTCTCGATTTAGGACCTCCATACTTAACGGTGTTAGTAAGTCATCCAACGAAAGATGACGTGACCATTATATACTATGAAGAAACGACTGCAATTGAATTGAAGAGACAAAAAGTTAAAAATTTGTGAAAGAAACTACATGCTATAAAAAAAAAGGAGGCAACAGTCACAATTTTATGATTTTGTGAGAGAATTATAATTGTAATTTCATAAATTTAATGTTGATTTTTTAATTTAATTTAATTATGAGAGTGATGTTGATATGACACGGTCATTTCATCTTTCGTTGAATGATTTCCTAACATCGTTAAGTATGGATGTCCTGAATTGAGCATCTTGCAGTCATTTCGGTCCTAAATTAAGAATATTTGCGATCTTTCGGATCCTAAATTAATAATAATTTTTTGAGTCATAAATCGACAGATATGTTATCTTTTGGGTCCTAAATTGATAATTCTCATTTTTAAAATTATCCTTTTAAAGGATAATTAATATCTCAATATTCTCTAAGATATATGATTTAGAATTGTCATAATTTGAAACAAAATATTGTGCATAATTTTATATTATTATTAAGAAATTCAGGAACACCATATGCTCTTATTAAATAATAATTATTAACTTTAATAAGTATAATAATGCGAAAATTCATACTTACATTTATAACTAGCCATATTTATCGACTTAAAATTAATTGTGCTGTTTAATTCAATAATTTAAAATATTATAAATGCCCATTTGCAGAATAACATGAAATAATTTTTATTTTATCAGATGACCATATTTCTTACTAACATAAAACTCCATTAAATAAAACCGACCTACTGACTTAAACATACATATAACTAACTGCAATAATTTCTGGATGATTTTATTCATAGCCCTCAATTTACTCACCATATAGCTCCCAAAATTATATAAATAAATGGCATATGACATTTGTGTCCTTATAAATCCAATATTTTAAAATCTACAAAAAACAAAAAAACTTGATACACCCACTGGCCCCGTGGAATCATCGTCAGATTCATTACTCTTCTTCTCAAATTGTTCGCCCCCATTGCTGTTACGTTGATAATCCTTCTTTCTCAAAATGCTTCTTCTTGTTCCACGCACCAACACATCCAAAAAATTCCACAGCTGTAAATAAACTCAGGAAAAAAAAAAACTCCCCGGATATCACTATAGAATTCTCAATCAAATACACGAGGACGATGATCCAAAAGATTTGGGGTATTGAAGACAACGTTGATGAGAAATTTAATTTGATTCTCCACACTAAAACTAAATAGACATACAAATTAATTGGAAGAGTTTTGCTGACGAAATGTTCGGGTTGTGAGGGCAAAATCGTCTTTTAATATAAGATTTACATATTAATTAATTTTGGGAGCTATATAGAGAAAAACGGACATCTACTAAAAACACATGTTATGTTATTTATATATACTTGTGAGATGGCTCTACTTGCGGTGTAAAACTAGTTTGTTTATTGATTGTCGTCGATATAAAAATCTGGGTGATTGTTAATTATTACACTTAAGACCCTGTATGTTACAAAAGCCCAATATAATGGGCTTTTTATGTTACCCGGTCTTCATTACTCCACTCTCCATTGTTATCAGATTCCTTCAGCAGATTCACTCTCCGTAATTCCCAAAACCATCACAAAAATAGCAGCAGAGGTGAAGAAGATGGTGTCACTGCGAGGACAGCCGTTGGTTACCAAGCTGGCAGTTCTGGCCAAGGATGCTGTGTTTCCGGCGGCGATAATCACCGCTCTCTTATACTCACCGCCCGGCTCTTCAGGCGGAAAACCTCAATCTAAATCCAGCTGATTGAGATAATCGTCGGCTTCTGCGGATTTGATGAAAAAGGTGATATTCAATTGTTCATTTTTATCGTTCTTGGATCGGGATTTTCGGTTAGGGTTTGTGTTTGTATCCTTTCTTTCTGTTTGGATTTCTGTTACTTTCTATCGCTCTTTCACGGTTGTAGTTTTAGTTTTTAATCATTATATAATTGTTGTCGTTTTGAAAATAAGAATGAAGATAGGGACCACCTATTTAGATTTAACCATTCTAGATTTGCGACTCAATGCTCAGAAAATGTAATGATCCGTATCCAATATGGAATTTTGTTTTGCATTTGGTATACATAATGGGAAATTATGCTGACTGCGGATTTAGAAATGATTCTGAAAAAATTGTGGAGATGGTATTATGGGGGGTTTAACTGATTACTTTTTAGGTTGAGTTAGTGAAGACCGTTCTGTAACTCACGCTGTCTGGTTTTAAATGTTCAATTGAGTTATACTAACAATTCGTTGATAAGATATTGACATAAGAAATGGTGATATTTTTGGCTAAACAAAGATTCTTCAGTTTACTTATATTTCATTTGGTTGGGATATTCTCAATTCTTCTCTTGTACTCCTGGTTCTCGCCATATATTTGATTGTCAAAGAGAAACAAAGATTTTGTTCACTACTAGACTAAGAAATTGAAACTAACCACTTTCTGCCTCATCTTATACTCCGGTATTATTGTTCTATTTTACAATTAGTGCCTGCACTATTGGTTTGTGAAACGAGCTAGTTGCAGCAGCTAAAGGTTTAGACATGCGACGATCTGTTCTAAGAAGCTTCCCTCTCGTACGAAACTGATTTGGAATATCTTTTGTGATGCAGCTTTTTTCCGATGGTCCATTTGTTTGGAGTCATGGTACGTTAAATGAATAAATGCAATGTTATATTACTGCTTTAAGCAGCTGTAAACATTTGAGGAATCTCTCAACGCAGTCAGTTATTGTTTGCTTGCTGTTTTTGTTATGTATTTCGAGAGTAAGCTTATGTAGTTTGATCAGAATATGAGCTTTGAGAGTGAGCTTCTTTCTGGTTGAGCAGCACTGTTTGATATTAGAGGATTCCAGATCCATAAGCATTAATACAAACATCTAAGCGGATGCTGCTGTGATTAGATTGGTAACACAACAAACCCGCCTCTTTTCTTTTAGATAAGATGTAATTTTTTTATAAAACATCGACTCCAGCCAAGCTTTAATCTTTTGAGCTCGTCCAGCTTTGATTTTTTTTTTTTTTAAATTTTGTTTAGCATTTTCATTAAATTGTATAAACTAATAACATGTGTAAATTTTCAAACAATTATGGAAATATCTCGAAGGTAGGTATAGTTCATAGGGAATCTAGTATTGTTGAGGCGAGTCCACAATACTCTTGAGAAGCTCAAGTTCATCTCTACCAATTTCATATTTTGAGTCAATTTTGTAAAGCCAAATCTAGTTTAATGTCCGTCAACGCTCCATTGAAAGCGTACAAAATTCACCATTTCGATTGTTAAACAAGAAGTTTATCGGAAACATTTTCCAAATCTCATACGATCTTAATCATCTTAAAGGACTAACCATCGATGTGCTATTCTCTTAAAATTCCATCATATTGGAAAATAAACAGGGCTAAAATGGCGTAGCGTGATGAGAATATTTCATTTATTCAGCCCAAAATAGAATAAATAAATCTGACGTTCGATATGGCTTCAATAAGAGTTTGAGCATCTAGCTAAAAGAATCTCCAAATTTGCACCTTCGCAATGGATATTATCACAATTTTGGGTTTTGGTCTAGTTAATATTATGAACTGAATGAGATTTGAAACTGGAAACGCAACAGTGTCAATTCTCAAATGTCCACAATATATTTTCAGATTTAAACACAAACTAACACGAGCAAAATTTATAAATATATTATCGGATATGTATTTGAAATATAGTCTCTCACTATTTCTAGTGACAAAAGTATTAATTTCAAAAGCATTGACACGGATAAATTAGGGAAAAGGGGATGGGGAAAAAAGAAGAAAACAAGCTCGAATATGATCATCCTAGTGTAACAAGGGTGAAGGAAGACCTAGTATATTTTGTGTGAATTAAATGGGAGGGAGTTTTACCAGCAAATCATAACACCATCTCTCAAGTCAGAAGATGACGAGTTTATGAAACGTGCTATGATTAAACCCTACCTAAAACTATGAACCAACCTTAAAGCCTCAGACACCTTCACTTGGAAGCAATGCTCATTATTTATTCATACATAAATAAATTTTGCACCTATATAAACCCTCCAATCACAACTTGTTTCTCATCACCTCTCAATTCATCTCGCACAAACACACACACATGGCACTCACTTCATCTCCCAAGCTGCTCTTTCTCGCAATTTTCATCCTCTTCTCCTTGTGGAGCACTGCTACGGCCCGCGATTTCTCAATTGTGGGCTACTGACCTGACGACTTACCATGCATCGACAAGCTCATCAACCTCTTTGAGTCATGGATCGACAGGCATAGCAAGAAGTACAAGAGCATCGAGGAGAAGTTGCACAGGTTCGAAGTTTTCAAGGATAACTTGAAGCACATTGATGAGAGGAACAAGGCCATCACTAACTACTGGCTGGGCTTGAACGAATTCGCTGACATGAGCCACGAGGAATTCAAGCAGAAATATTTGGGGCTCAAGGTTGATAGATTGCCCAAGAATGATTCCCCACAGGAATTTAAGTACAGTTATTTCGAGGGCTTGCCTAAATCCGTGGACTGGAGAAAGAAGGGAGCCGTTACTCGTGTCAAGAACCAAGGCCGATGTGGTATGTGCTATCATGTAATAAATACATTATTGTATTGTGTTTAGAGATACGTACTAGGATTTTAAGAATTGGGATGAAAGTGCAGGCAGTTGCTGGGCATTTTCAACTGTTGCTGCTGTGGAGGGCATAAACCAGATCGTGACAGGGAACCTAACAGAGCTGTCGGAACAAGAACTAATAGACTGCGACACAACTTACAACAACGGCTGCAATGGCGGCCTCATGGACTATGCCTTCAGCTACATTGTTTCAAGAGGCGGCCTTCATAAGGAAGAAGACTATCCATACCTCATGGAAGAAGGAACCTGTGAAGAAAGCAGGGTAGACAATCAGCTACAATGCAGTATTTCTCCGAAAAAATCTAATCAAATTTATGTTGCTTACCATATTGTTTTCAGGAGATGTCTGAAGTAGTCACCATTACTGGATATCACGACGTGCCTGCCAACGATGAGCAGAGCCTGCTGAAAGCTTTGGCCAACCAGCCAGTGAGTGTGGCCATTGAAGCTTCTGGCAGAGATTTCCAGTTCTATAGCGGGGTACGTTATCACCCACAGTTTTTCTTGCAACATATATTTCAATCAAGATTCCTTAACCTGGATTGAATGCAGGGTGTGTTTGATGGGCACTGTGGGACTGAGCTTGATCATGGAGTGGCAGCTGTTGGATACGGATCGAGCAAGGGAGTGGACTACATCATTGTGAAGAACTCATGGGGACCAAAATGGGGAGAGAAAGGATACATCAGAATGAAGAGAAAAACAGGAAAGCCTGCTGGAATGTGTGGCATTAACCGAATGGCCTCTTTCCCCACCAAAGACAAGTGAAAACTGACAGCCTTTCCCTGCAAAATATGAAAAGTCCACCTAGTTTTTATGGAATAATGATTGCTGTTTTTCTCTTTCTTTCTGTTGAAGTGTAATTTTGTTGAAAATTATCCTGGAAAGTTCTCATTTATCTGAAGAATTTCATATTCATTGACATTCCAACATAACAAAAGTAGATGACCATGTGGGAAGGTGCAAGCAAATAAACTAATGCAGCTGAAAACATTCAGTATCCTACAATTTGAGCAAAAGACGAGCAGTTGATATTTTACATTAGGACGCAAGATTCTACTCTACTGGTACTTTGCAACTACGCCTTCAAAGATTCCATCTGGTCTGAAATGGGGAGAAAACAACCTAGGGTCAACAGGGCCTGGCAGACTGAAGAAAAGCGCGAAGGGTCCAGGCGGGGATTGCTGCTGGAACTTCATTTCAAATACGCGAGAATATTTTTGGATGATTTTTCCACCAGTCGATGTTACACCCCGAACACAGACCTTTCCATCCCTTTGAATATCACATCTGAGTTCACCTGATAAAGGCAAATAGTGTTTATACTTGAGATGATTGGAAGAAAATTTGGGGGTTGTAATTCAAAACCAAGAACATTTCGTCATAGAGTGACAATTTGGTTTGTATGAATGCAATCGGGTTTCTTGAGACATTAAAGTAATTAAGTGAGAGAGATATCATATAAACATATAGCGGAAAACAGATATATGAAATGCTTCACAAATAGGTTTCACTTTTCCACCATCCTTTCAGGTAACATTGATGCAGCGATTCAAGATTAAGAGTCAGATTTTCACTAGTTCCTCATTTTATGTGGTGTATTGAATGTTGTCAAGTTCCAGTATGGTGATTAATGTGGACAGAGACAGCTACAATTAAGATAGATTTGTTAGTCATGATCCTTAAGAATCCTAATGCTAGTAATATGGTGTTTTTTTAGCTTTTCATCTCTGATAAAGAATCTTGCACACACTGACCAATGATAGATTGCTCTATCAGGCATACAAAGAAGGTTCTGACAATATCCTGCAATTCTTTTGGTAAACAATTTCTCAAGCCCCATATAGTTTAGTACTTAGTACTGTTTTTTCTGACAATATCCAACTATTTTTTTTGGTAAACAGTGTTTCCTGCCCCATATAGTTTAGTAATTATATCATTTTCGCCTCAAGCTAAGATAATAGTATCTTAAATTAAATTGTAAGATTTGCTAAATCAGGATATTTATAAAAGGCAAGGTGTTCATACTTCTGTAGGCAGACTGCTTCCAACTCTGCCAAAAATTGCCATAATAATCTTGACACTGGGAATCTTCAGGAAAGCATGTAGTCTAAACTATAGGCATTAGTGACCAAAATGTAGCTACTGTTATGAGCTGCTATCGGGATAACAAAAATACTAAAAGGTGCTACAACAGCTTCTTAATTGATATTCGATACCAGTTAAGATGGGAACTAACTCCAGTCGAGAATAGTTCTAGATAAGAGTTGTATTTATTACATCAGGAAAAGATATTTACTAGCACAAATCACCCGCAAATATTCTTTATCAATTGAGTTTATTTCAGCATCCAATCCAAATTACTTAATATAAAATTAAAAAGGACAGAGTGAATGAGTCCCAGAAGTGACATAGTGTGGACAAATTTACCAGGATCTTTCTTCACTCCAGGTAGAGCAATACAAAAGTAATATGCAGATTTGCTTTCACCAATGTCTACGATGCCCAAAGGTGGTCCGGTGCCCCCTCTAGAAGCTGTTCCAGTCAAGGCGATAGATGAATTCGAACACCATTCTTCCATTTTCAGAATGGGCAGAAGGGGCAAAGCAAATGGCTGGGTTGAATTGCAAGTCAGTGGATATGGAACCAATTGCATAGAATGATGATGGCACCTTTCTTTCTCTTTCCCTGTATCTTTGCACTTATCAGGATCCACTACCCCATCATCTACATCCATTCGGGATTTACTTCTTGTCCAAATAATCTTCTTCACCGTCCCATTCAAGCTATCCATGCTGATTTTCTCCACAATTTTTAGATCCAGGTTACATCACACAGAACATGATTCCATAATCTAGAACGACAGGTTTTATATAGAGCTGTTACAATATACATGAAGAGTCATTTCAGAAACAAAATAGAGAAGTTAAACAAGCTATATATAGGCCTCGCCCAGCACATAGAAATCAATGTCTAGTATTTTCCAATGTGATCGAGTACACTATATTGAATTCAACAAAAAGATAGTTCCTTGGTAGTAAAGGCTCTTTTAGGTTTCTATTGTACATAAACGTTGGCAATAAAAGAAAAAACCGGTGACAATGACTAGTAAGTATTGAAAAGTAGCAACCGGTTGGAAACACCGACACTGGAGCAAATTCACAACGTTAGGTTTGGATATGAAGAATACCGACCACAACAGGTAGAGTAACTGACTACGATGAAACAGACAAATGATAGCACCGCTCATTCCGATTGGGCAGCTCCCATGCAAGCAAATATGAGAGCTTGAAGGAAACGTAAGTAGGCCCAATGATTTATTAATAGAAAACATGATAAACAATAATTTCTGAAACTGGCAATGCTTGAGAGGAGTTCTGTATTCTTAAATGCTCGATCACGGGGAAGGTGAACTAGAGCTCCCAAGCCCCATGCTACTAAAACAGTTCAATTTAGTACTAGATAAAGGATACTGACAAAAACGACCAAAGATCATTGTAAAACGGGATCATACCATTACCAACCCACCCACAAAAATATTATTTTCGATGCCCAAAAGATACAATTCAAATACTTGATTTCTCATTGACAAAATGAACATTGTCTCTTTAATAATTCAGTTTTGTGTGAAATTAAGAGCCCATAACCTCAATTGAAAAATATACCAAAGCAAAGCAAAATGGGCGTAATACCAGACGAATAATATCATGGGAACTGAATAATTGAATGCAACAAGAATGGCACATGAAAAACTCAGAAAAGAAGATGGGGTTTTGAAATAATGTAGCAGAATCACCGAAACAAAACAGTCGGGCACTTCTTCTCCTTTCCTGCCGACAGTGACAACATCAACGACGAAAACATCAGCACATCTGCTTACCACAAGTCATATACAATTGTTCTAATTTTACTCAAATCAAACATAAATCGAGATAGTTTTACCTTGATGTGATTCTAACAACGACGAAGACACAAGGGAGACTCTTTTTCCTATTTTTTTATTCCTAAAATATTTTAGTGCCTGGCTGCCGCTCAATTCAACTTCTGACGACGTGTTAAACGCAATTAACTTCTTTTTTCTCCCTGTACTAATTTTTACAACCGCGTATTAAACAAATTAACATATTATTATTGCAAAAATTTATTTAAGGTGGTTGTTTTATGTTTTAAATTATCACAATTACTTCATATTTTATTTTATAATATTTAACTATATTTAATAAAATGATATATTCTAAAGATTTATTGAAAATATATACATACATATATTATATATAGTTCTTTTTCATCCTCATTAACTATTAGTACAATTATATTAGAAATTATAACCTATTTACTCAATTGCATTTATTAAGTTTAATAAAATGAGTAGAGCACATATATAATATACAAATAGGATTTTAATTTATAGATTAGAACCTATTTAATTGATGGAAAATAAGGAGAATTATGCTTGTAATTTTTAAAAAAAAATTAAAATAGCAGAAAAAAATTAAAATAAAAATAAAATTGATGAAAATTTGATAAATTTGAGGGAAAATGACAAAAATATAGTTTTTATTATTTTATATTTCATATCTAAATTAGAGGGTAGATATATTAAAAATATGATGATAATGTCTGATGTTAATTTTTGAAAGAAAATATCATATGTATATTTGTATAAGTTTTTTTATATTTTTTAGAAATATAGTTTTCTCTACGAGCACAGAAAGAGAAAAGTAACTATGATTTATAGGTATATATTTTTTTAATAAAATATTGAACTTTATAGTAGATTGAGAGGGCGATCAAGATATGATGCATATGAGTTTCTTTTATTATATTTGTTGTGATTCGTAAACTGATTTATCTATTTTTTATAAAGATGTTTTTATTTGTTGTGATTAGTAAAGTGATTATCTATAAGTTGGGAATCCAATTGTTATGATTATTGTGGACGATTTATGTTGCCTTATTAATTGAATACGAAAAAAATTTAGATATTGTAAAAATATTACAATATCATTTCGAAAATTTACTAATGTTAATGTTGAAGTACTATTGAAAGTTAGGATGATGATTAATTCTATGTTTTATTTTGAAAATTTAAGTTAAATTATACATTGTGTTTATGCAACTTGTGTTTGTGCGCCCTGAACTTTTCGGCTCTACCCCAAAAGTTAATGTTTATTATAAGATGAAGCTGGTCGAAATTATTATTAGTAGTCTTACTGCAATGGTTGGTCTCGGTCTTGTAGAAAGATTCTAGAAGGGTGGTTTGGAGCCTTTTTAGGATGTCGTATGATGGGTAGCTTGGTCAACGGTTTTTTGTTTTCCTTTTTTACCCATTAGATAAGTGTGGAATCTAATAGCCAATTTGGTTTAGGGTGGGGCAATGAACTTGAGATTTTCGCCCTCTGATTATGCACTAGTCACTGGACTTAATTTTGGATCTTCTGATTTTAATGCAACTACGAGCTACAATTATAAGTCTAGTACTTTTCTACAACCGGATTTGTAGAGGAGCTATATTAACAACTGGAGAGCTATTGAAAAGGCTTAAGAATAGAAACATAAATGTTAACTAACATGAGGACTACCTTGAGGTTGCAAATATTCTAATGGTTGTGGTTTATGGCTCTGGGGTATGCTTCTACTAGGAGAATATACTGTCATTAATAGAGTTCGCCTATAATAATAGTTACCATATAATTATTAGAATGACTCCTTATGAGGCTTTATATGAAAGGAAATGTAGGTCTCCACTCTGCTGGGATGAAGTAGGCGAGAGATGGATACTCGGACCGTATACAATCGGTGAAATGATTGAGATAGTCCGTCAGATCCGAGAAAGGATTGAAGAAGCTCAGAGCAGGCAGTGCAGGACCAATCAATTAACTGAGGAGGTTGTGCAGAAAATTGCTCCATTGGTGAAACTATCAATGGGGTATAATGTTGTGAGCACTGGAACAAATACATACAAGGTGAATGTTGGTAGCATATCATGGAGGGTCAATGTATTGAACAATCACTGCAACTGTGCTGAATTCCAATGGGATCTAATACCGTGCTCTAATGCTGTTGCTGCTACGGTAAAAATATTTTATGAATTTTCTATAATAAAATAATTTCATATCACTCACCCACACTGATTTTTTTTTCCAATCAGGTTTCAACAAGGAAACTTTTACAACTACATGTTTTACTACTACAAGACGTCTACTTGGTGAAATATATATAACGGGGTCGTACACCAACTGCCTCCGCGCGATGATTGGAACATATCTCCAGAGAACCAAACATTAGTTGTATTACCTCTGATTATTACTCGCCAAGCCGATCGTTTAAGAAATAGTTAACGTCCATCCGGTGCTGAAGCTACATCCACATGAAACACAACACATGAATCGAGTCAAGTAGAAGCATCTAATAGCAAGAGTAGAGCACCAAAAACATGCAATGTCTGCAAGTCGACAGGGCACACGAAACGCAGATACCCAAGTTGTGAAGAAAATAATTGATCATCGAGTATGTATTTCTTCTTCCGGCAATTCGTTGATTGTATTTAATAAATTATAATTTATATTAATTACTAAATAGTCAAATTTATTTTAATAATCAATATAAAATAAAAATAAGGATTTAGGTATCATCTTTATTTAACAACATAATTAAATTTTTAATAATAACTAATATAAAAATAATACAACACGTTTTAAAAAAAATTAAGAAAAATTATCTAGCGAAACCGACTAAACCATTGTGGTTTAGTCGATTTCGCCAGTTTTTTTGATTAAATAAAAATAAATACTTTAATTAAATAAACATAAATCGACAAAACCGACTAAATCACAGCGGTTTTGTTGTTTTAGCCGGCATATTTTCTCGCAGAAGTCACTTTCCAATCATTGAAATCAATTTTTTCAGGGGCAAAATTAGAATATCACTCAAAAGTGGTTATTTCATGAATGTAAATATAAGAAGTGACTATTTTTGCTTTTGGTTTAACAAAAACGGCTATATTTTAGAAATTATACACTAAAATAAATTAGAAGTGGAATATTTTTAGGAAAAAAATAGTTAAACACATTTTTGTTTCATTATTATTATTATATATCGCTTAGATATATATATATATATATATATATATATTATAATATAGTTAAATGAGTTAATAAAATAGAATTTGATAATAATAATAGTATTCTTTTGGAAACTTATATTAAATTAACTTACATGCATGTGCCTATGTGATGACAAATGTTAGTAAATTATACAAATATATTAGTAAATAAAATAAATTAAGATAATTATATCAGCAGTTTGTGGTGTATTTATGAATAAAATAATAACAAATAGTAATAGCGGTGACATGACATATTTTGAATAGAGAATGAAAAAATTGTATTATGTTGTTCATTTAACTATTATATTATATATAGAGAGAGATTATAAGATAATCATTTTAACAAATTAATTTTCAAACCATATTTGTAAGTGAAAGCTAAATAAGTTTATTTTCAAACAATATCATTAATAAGAAAAACTAAATCATCTAAATAAAAGTAATAAACAATATGAAAATAATAATAATAATAAAGAAGTTTTCTAAATTTTCATTTTTTATTTTATTTAGCACTAAAAATAATAATATGGATCAAACTACTTATAAATATAATCATAATTAACATCATAGGTTTGGGCTATCGTATAGAATATGGGGTCAGTAGAGAATTATAAGTTGAAACAATATGCAAATTCTCAAACTAGCGGTCTCCGCGCCAAGCAAGATTGCCCTTGTCCTTTCCCTCTTCCTTTCTCCGTTACGTCTTTGTTTTTGTTCTATTCAGCGTCTAAACTAGATACATATTAAGGTGCTAAATAATTGAGAATCTGAATTTTACAATATAACTGTTATAAGTCTTCACTCTAGCAAGAGATTTTTCCCCTGCCAAGTGGATTATATCTATTCAAGATTTGAATTGATATCCATGTTATAAAATTAATATTTGAAAAATTATAATAAAATTTTTCAAATTATCCCCCCATTATTGATTGAATTCAACTTTGGGTTTTGGGATTGTTGGCTTCGCTATACCAAAACTAACTACTCTTTTCATAAATCTACCTAGTAATTAAGCATATCAATTTGCCGCGGAAGCCGTCAGAATTCTGATATCCGGCAGCACGGCTGCATGGGGAATCTCAAACTTGGCAGATTTATTATCGAAGATGATCGACAACAGTCTTAGAAGCATTACGGATGGCCGCCAAGGCTGACTCCAATTCGATCAAGAATGGGGGCTATGCTGAAAAACCTTAACTAATTTTATTAAAATTTTTAAAAGGTGTAACAATTAGGGCTAAAATGGGGGCTATGACAAAGTCACCCACATTTTTTCTTGAGCAATAAAGTCCCACATGGATATGCTTTTGAACTTTTCTTATCCCAGCCTACTTTTGGGAATTAATTTCGGCCGGAAATCGAACGTGGGCTTACTTGCCAAAAACCTGGGCTGCATCAAGGTAATATTTTTTACTGACATGAAAATAATAATAATAATAATATAATTATTTATGTTTATGCATAAATTTAAGTATTTTATAGTTATTCTGTGCGGTGATAATCTTTTTGAGCGAGTTAGAATTGGAGGTGGCATTTTATAGTATGCCGAAAATATCAAACGCATTCATGGAACTTTTAATTATCCATATAGTATTATTTCAGTGATCGGTACGACGAATAATTGTATTTGCCGTCTCTATTTTGATTCGCTTATTTTAATTATCTTTCACCTGTCTTAGTAAAACAACAGACAGACGCCTTGGCAAAAAATAAACAGATCTGCAAGGATCCTCCAAATATTATAATTCAATTTCAATTGCTAAACAAATAAAACAGAGATATTGCAAGTGCAAAGTCTTCTCAAGTCTCTGAGGCATTTTCACAAACAGGTTGCGGCATTGCATCTCGAGATGCATTTGAGTGAGAACGAGGGGATAGAAGGCAAAACCTTCGTGGTCACTGACGGGCTGGGTTTTGTGGGCTCCGCACTCTGCTTGGAGTTGGTTAGAAGAGGTGCCCGCGAAGTCCGGGCCTTCGATATTAGGCCCGAATCACCCTGGTCTCACGACCTCCACCAACGCGGTATTCGTTTTATTCGAGGTGCGTTTCTTTCCTTTCAAATGCCACATTTTTGCGTGTCTGTCTCAGCTTGTGGATCAAGATTTGATCTTTTTCTTCCAATTTAAGAATGATGACAGTGATAGGTCTGATCGTGTTCACTTAGACAGCTGAGAAATTGATGAAATGGATTTTGTTAATTTTTTGAGGCGTTTGAAGTGTTTTGATTGATCGATGGGGTTCTACATTCGTTTGATCAAATTATGCTTGGTGTTAAAAATGAATACTGAAACTCTAGTTAGTAACTTAGTGATAGGGACTTGGAGATAATTATCTTGCTTGCTGCTGATTGTTGAACTATGTGAAGCGGAAATTCTTTTCGTCACTAACAGTTTCTTAACATAAAACATGTAGATTTCTTTCAGATACTAAAAGGTTGCGGTATCTATTTTCCAAATAAAAGGTCTTCTAAGAGTTTTGGTTAATTGAGCAGATTTTGATTGCGTGCATTATTTCGTTCCCTTGTCATTGGAGAGCCTAATAGTAATTAATTGTATCATAATTTTACACGGCCAATGATGCACTTTTCAGGGAATGTTTCTAAGAAAGGGGATGTTGAAAAGGCTTTACAAGGGGCAGATTGTGTTTTTCACCTTGCTTCGTATGGCATGTCGGGCAAAGAAATGCTTCAATACGGACGTGTTGATGAAATAAATATAAATGGAACTTGCCATGTCTTGGATGCTTGCCTGGAGCATGGTGTGAGGAGGCTTGTATATGTCAGCACATATAATGTTGTATTTGGTGGACAAGAAATCAGAAATGGAAATGAGGCTTTACCTTACTTTCCTATTGATGACCACGTGGACCCATATGGCCGTAGCAAATCTATAGCTGAGCAGCTTGTTCTCAAGCACAATGGTCGATCCTTCAAGTACGTTCTTTATTTTATTTTTTGTTTGCTGCTCTCTCCTAAAAGAATAATCCCTCATGACCAGAAAGGGAAGAATAGTCCACTTGAAATTTGCATATTCACCCCAAAGGAACATTACGTTGGACAGAACTAAATAGTTATTTTTAGATCATTCTGATTTTACAAGATTGAACATTTGATATAGTTTTCATTTCATAAGATTCTGAACTTTGGTCCATTTTATTGTCACACAGAAAAGAAAAGGGAACATTATACTCCTGTGCAATCCGTCCTGCTGCTATATATGGGCCAGGTGAGGAAAGGCATTTGCCTAGGATTTTAAAACTTGCAAAGCTGGGTCTTCTTCCATTCAGGATTGGTGAAAAGAATGTGAAATCGGACTGGGTCTATGTTGATAACATTGTTCTGTCGTTGCTACTGGCTAGCATGGGCCTTTTGGATGATATTCCTGGGAGAAAAGGACAGCCTGCTGCTGCCGGCCAAGCCTATTTTATATCAGATGGTAAATTTGGTCTACATGTCGATATGGTTTCTTTACTCTAAATTGGATTGGATCATAAGTATCAGTAGAGTTTCTTCTTTATATTTTCCGAAGCCTTGGCAAGAAATTTACTAGAGTTCATAGATCACCGATCCCCTTTTTTCCTATCAGAACTCAATAATTTTATGTTCCTCTTAAATTGTTTCCATTTGATTGATAGGTTCTCCAGTCAACAGTTTTGAATTCCTCCGGCCACTGCTCAAAGGCTTGGACTATGATTTGCCGAAACTGACATTGCCTGTACCCCAAGCACTTTTTCTAGCAAAAATTTTCTGGGTGATCTATTCACTTTTGTATCCCTGGCTAAATCGGAGGTGGCTTCCTCAGCCTCTGATCCTTCCAGCTGAAGTTTATAAGGTACAACCCATAAATTTCCTATTGCGTGTGATTTTTTGCTTAACACAAGCAAGTATTTCCAGTGTGCCCCCTGTGTGGAAAAAAAAGTAAATCACAGTTAAGTGTGTGTTGTATATTTGACTTTTCAATTACTGATTTTTTGTAAAGCTTCCCCTACAAGAGAATAATTTTTTGGTGCGCACTAGTATGCTACTAATGTCTTGGGATAATTTTCAAGTTCTGTAATGTAATGTAAGGCATTGAATTGCTGAAATGCACATGCTGCGAGTGTTGCAAAATGTACCTTCAGATACACCCAAGATAGTTAGGATCATCTCTCTGTATAGATGAGCAAGAGGTTTCAATTTTGATATCCGCTGTTTTCTCTTTATTCAATGTAAGGACTTATACTTTACCTTTTTGTGGTAGATGACTTATCTGTCTTAACAGTCTGTTAGAGTGCGTTTGTATGATATGCATAATGAAAAGTAGTGATTGTTATTGGCAGGTTGGTGTAACCCATTACTTTTCATTTGTTAAAGCAAAGGAGGAACTGGGTTACAGGCCCCTGGTGAGTCCCGAAGAGGGAATGGCCGCAACGGTTGCATTCTGGAAGGAAAGAAAGCGAAGGACAATGGATGGTCCAACCATAATCACGTGGTTCTTGGTCCTCGCTGGGATGACCATGCTATTCTGCGCTGCTTATTTGCCTCTTCCATGGTGTAGAGCCATTTGCCTTTTCTTTCTACGCACTATCCCCATCATACAAACTGTCTTCATGTTGGCTCTTTTAGCACACATTGGCGAGGCTGTTTACGCTTGGAATCTTGCGACAAAATATGACCCTGCTAATGCAACAGGTTGGTTTTGGCAAACTGCTGCTCTCGGCTACTTTTCATTGCGTTATCTACTGAGAAGAATTAACTCCAACTGACATCCCAGATTTCTCTCTATCTGTGTACTTATTCCCGTTGATGGATCTTAAAAGCATGAATTATGTAATGTGTTTTCTTTCAAGTATCAACAAATACAACAACGGTTGGTGGTTAGTAACTTATCGAAATAAATCCCATGAGCGATACAATACAGCATGGAGAGAAGGTCAATTAAGGAGCAGTCTAATTCTACAAGGAGCGAATAGTCCTAGATACTGACTGCATAGAGCTGGAGTAGAGGGAGATTATTTCCATGGGGGATTGAGCTGTGGTTGGTCATTGCAAGCAGCGGAGCTCAGGTTGAGGGGGCTGGTGGGTCCTCCGCTAAACGTCCCTCGTGATGGGGAGCTGTTCACATTCACATTATTTGGTTCCTTCCGACCACCATCTGCTATAAAGCTTCCAACTATAACCTGAGATGAGAAACCAAGCCAACTTACAAGAGCCATAACCATGATAGCAAAGCAGCATTTACACATACCTGAAGAGGGGAATGAGCTATGAGTAAGCCAGCAACGCAGCCACCAAAAACCCTTCCATCAGGTCCAGCTAATGTGGTGCTTAACCCGCCGCTTCTGCTTTTATGACCCCCAACATCTGATACCATAAATGATCCTGACAGTGACAATATCTCAAACCGCCCCTGCACGACCATCAATTATGTCATTCCTAATTTGAAAATATGATCATAACGAAATGAAACTAGAATTCGATTTCCTTAAAAAATAGAAAACCTCAAAAGTGGCAGTTCCTCCAGAAGTAGCAGCTTGGCGGAGGGTGACATTGGATATGGCACCATTTGCAGAGAGGATACAAACAGCCCTCGGACCGTTCTGGGAAAATGCCATTACTTTCGAACATACATCCTGAAACCCATCACTAACCATTAATCTCCATTCACACTCTTCACTTCTACTTCCTTAATACAACTGCATCACACCCAACGCCTTCCAAAAAAATTGTAAAATAGCATCAGGCAAAATATGCTAGAAATCAGATCAAGTTAACCCTAATTTATGTGGTACATAAATTCAGGATTCAACAACTTTTTGGAGCAACCAGATCCGTCATTGACATTATATATTATGTTAAGTTTCCAACCTCTCCAGCCTTCACGTTGATTACATGAGGTATAAAACCAATTCCTGTTGAACCTGCAACCATCAGAATTTCAAGTTAAAGACAACAACTGTTAATGATAATGACTTACATGAATAGTGTCATTGCCAGAACAAATAAATAAATAAACAAAACACTCATATTAAAAGCCCGACAACAGTGCAAAAACTACAAGTTGTGCCCACTGCTCTACAAAAGAATTAAAATGCCAAAAATGATACATTGACCAGCACAAGTGAAAACATGTCAACATATTTCCCAGAATTAAAAATAATGGAAAAGAAATAAGAAACACATGCGTGCAAATTTAAACTAAGAAAAAGAAAATGAAAAAGGAAAGATACTACTTTGCATCAATAACAGGGCAAGTTTAGTGGGCATCCAGGTAAATTCCATTATTTTAGGATTCTTGAGAGTGGTCAGATTCAGTAAATAATGTTTCTTCCCACTCCCTATCATCATAAAATAAAATAGCACTAAATAGGATCCGTTGCCCTTTGTTCCAGATTCAAAATCAACACCTAATATTTACAGTTCCTGACTGGGACCAACTTAAACTGAAGCAAAAATAAAAGTAATTTGAATCGTAACCAATTATTTTATCAATCTATATAAATATTATTTTAAGGCAAAGATACCATCTTTCCGATTAAGATCCTTTAAATACCAGAAGCAGTCAGCACCAATACCTATAGCTTCAATTTGCTTTTTCTTGTTGCTTGAACCAGGGGGCCTGCCCCTCGGCTTCTTGGCCGATC
>AYJT01083260.1:0-16696 GCA_001278415.1 Ocimum tenuiflorum | reverse complement strand
CCCGGGACCCAGAAGCATCTTAGCCTTCTCCCCTCTCCTCCGTCCAATTTCTCTCCAGTTTGCGTGCCTTCAATTTCTTCCAGTTGCGTTCGACTATACGCTGCGAAGATCCAAATTCGTTCCTGCGCTTCAAAGTATGTGAAGTCTATACTACTTTTACTGTATTACAGATCTGAACAGAGAAAATTAGCTCTCCGTAACTACGCTGTTGATTAATAATGCTATTTTTTGGTTTTATTGGTGATCGGTCGATTAATTTTTTCACATTTGTGCGTTTCTTATTATAGGAGAATCCAGACGTTTTAGCGTGTTCTTCTGTAGTCTAGACCATCGTAAATATGGTATGTTATTTTATGTTTTTTCTCCCGATTTATTTCATGCGGGTTTTGATCACTTTTTGTTTTTGTGCTTCTGGTGTGAATATATCTAAATATTTATTCGATTTCATCGGTTCCCACTGAATTGAGGAAAGCATTGATTTATTTTAATCTCCATTTGCAGCGAGACAGTATTTCACGTGTCACATAAAGTGCTTGTTATACTATGTTATTCGTTATATTCAATTTGAGGGTATAACTTGAGCTGTTAATTTTGTATGCTTTTACATATTGCTGTTTATTTCTTTTTATATTTTAAAGAAGAAGATTGAATTTTTTTATTTCATCTGGAGATTATTAGTATGTAGTCAATGGTATTCTCGCTTGGAAATTCTTGAACAGATTATTAATATCTCGGACCTCCTGGGACTTAGTGGATTATAATCTTGGTGTTTATATATGCATGATGGGGAGAAACACTGCGATTATGACGTATCATCGTCTGATTTCAATTAATTATTGAGCTGTTAAATGTATGATAGTATGAGTCAGTGATGATGCTGCTTGTTTACTCTTTGCTCATGATTTTGGAGCTCAACATTTCTAATAGGAATTTTTGCAAGTTTGATTGTCATATTGGTCGGTGTCAATGTGAAAGTATATCACCATATTCTTAAAAGTTGACCGAGTTGGATGGAAATGCCGGCATGAACTAGAGGGTTATTATTCTTTAGTATCGGAGGGGAAATGGACCGGTGTATTAATGCTACTTATTGACTGGAGTTTCAGTTGATATTGCCATTAGTAAGGATATAAATTGATGTAATAATTTTAGTTCAGTTTGGCACAATATCTACTCTTAATATACAGCAATATTATTGTCCTTTCTGGTGGTTGTGTATCTGATATTAATTATTGTAATTTTTTCTTTCAGTTTTTTGATGGGTATGGATACCATGGAACATCATTTGAGCAAACATATCGGTGCTACCCTGCATCATTCATTGACAAGGTTGGAATGCTCTGTACTGCATATAACTTTATATTTATGAATCTAATGACTATCCTGCGAAGTTTGTAAGGTGCATGAACGCTTGACTGTGTTTTATTGATATCAATTTTTCTGGTTGCTTCCTATGTTAAAAGTCTTGTTATTGTTTTTTCCCCTTCTTTGATTGATGTCCTTCAATGTTAGAAGTACATATTATGAATGAAAAGTTTATGAATGTGTCTCAGTTAATCTTCTTCTTTATGTGGATCTTGAAATTTGTGCTTCTATCAAGTTGTTTCTGATTTCTTTGTTGTTTTCAATTTCTACAGGCACAGATAGAAAATGGTGATAAAGGTAAGCCATTTCTGATTTAGAAAAACTGGCAGATTATGAAGTTCTCTTTTCCAGTAGATTTTTTTCTAACTCTATTATTCTCCAGTAATCATGCCGCCATCAGCTCTTGATCGTCTTGGTAAGGAACTTTGCTTCCTGCTGTAGATTGTGAGCCTCCTAATAATATTCCACTGATTGAAATTGTTCTAATGCTGGGCCAACTATCTACAGCTTCTCTTCATATTGATTACCCTATGCTGTTTGAGCTCCAAAATAATGCTACTGAGCGTGTTTCACATTGTGGGGTTCTTGAGTTCATTGCTGAAGAAGGCATGATTTATATGCCTTACTGGGTGGGTTATACTTGATGAATTTTTATATATGATTTTGGATTTGGATTAAACACCATATACTTTTTGTTTCTCACCAGATGATGGAGAATCTTTTGCTACAAGAGGGAGACTTTGTGCGAGTGAAAAATGTGACTCTTCCGAAGGGTACATATGTAAAATTGCAACCACACACAAAGGATTTCTTGGATATCTCCAATCCGAAAGCTATGTAAGTGAACTCGTATACTAGCTCTTGCTATAATGCATAGATTGTTTTCTGTGGTCTAGTCTCCCATTATCACCATCTTTAAACTAATTCCATGAAATTTATTTATCAGAGTTAAAAATGGCTGTATGCCAATTTTGAATGAGGATAATAGATAGTTTTCATTGTTTATTAGTATGTAATTGTATTCAATCATGACAATGGTAATGGACTTTGGTACCCTTGCATTTTCTTTACTAGGAGGAAAAGGACGGTTGTCTTTTTATCATATTAGAGGGAATATTTACCGTATTGTTTGTTTGCTCAATGTAATATTTGCCGGGATTTCAATGACAGATACCATTTGGTTCTCTTGACGAAGATGCATTTAAAATACCTGACTTTCGATACAGATGTGTCACATCTTAAATCCCTGTTTGATTCCAACAGAGTTAAATGACAACTCTGCTGTTTTCTGCAAGAGTACTTTTGTTACAAGCAGCTCTTTTTCTCTTCTTTTTTTTTTTTTTGTGAGCAATACATAATTGTTAGAAAGTTCATAACTTCATACATGGGAGAAAATACAAATTTTGAGGGGATATCAGTGGCTGAGAGATTCTATTGGGTACTTGACTGCTTCTTAATGTTCAATTATAATTATAATTTCAACTCTTTTTTATGCAGCTTGGAGACAACGCTGAGAAACTTTTCTTGCTTAACCACAGGAGATAGCATCATGGTGGCTTATAATAATAAAAAGTACTACATAGATATCATCGAGACAAAGCCTTCTAATGCGATAAGTATCATTGAAACTGACTGTGAAGTGGACTTTGCTCCTCCTCTCGATTACAAGGAACCAGAAAAACCTGCAGCACCCATGTCAACAGGCAAAAAACCTGCAGAAGGTGCATTTTCTTCCCTTAACTACAATCTCAATTTCTTTTTTTACCCCCACCACCATAACTAATTATTAGGAACCCCAATGCGTTTTTCCTTTTGGCACACCACATTAATGTTATTGGCAATAGAGATAATTGGTATTAGTTTGAAAACTTCTTCAATGAGATATTTCTACACCTCGTTATTTAGAGAACACAAACTCATAGGAACTTTGTGTTATACACAGGCCAAGAAGTTCCTGCAGAAGCTGAACCGAAATTTAATCCATTTACTGGGACCGGACGACGCTTGGATGGGAAACCTTTGAAAACCCAACCTCCACCATTGTCATCATCTTCACCCCAAGACAAAAGAGGCAATGTATCGAGTGGAGGAACAGCAACAGCCTCTAGTTCGAGCTCGCAAAGCTCCAGAAACCAAACTCAGGGGAAGCTAGTATTTGGTTCGAACGCGAACCGCAACAAGGATGCATCCAAGGTTTGTTTCCACTTCAAATCATTGTGTATGGTTGTGGTTGTGTCTGAATCGGTTTCTTTGCGTATTGCAGGAGGCTCCCAAATCAGAGCCGCCGAAGGAGGAACCGAAATTCCAAGCTTTTAGTGGTAAAAAGTACTCCTTGAGGGGTTGATTGTATATTTGTCCTCGCTTTTGGTTTAGAACTGATGGAATGTAACTCACTTTAAAACCATGTCTTAGTTGAAGGAATTGAACAATCGGTTATTCTAGTTCATGAAAACATATTGCAGAATTCAGGCTCTCTTGGTCTCTTCGTACCCTGATTTTCATTTTGGTGAGGTTGCATTGCTCTAAGCTGTGTTAACTGATGATTTCAAATTTTATCAGTTAGTGCAGTTTTTGCCTTTGGGCTAATTTAGTTTGGTTGTGGGAGTCGTTTTCTTTTGTATTTTACCTTCGATTAACATAAACATTTTCGTTAAAAAAAAGGGAAAAATAAAAAACATTTAAACACCATAAGCGATTGTACCCGGATGGAGTTGACATTGAAAAAATATTTCATTCAGCAAATTAGAAGAAAATAATAATTAATCATAAATATTGCCGAAGTTTCATTTTTCAAGTTTGGGAAGGAGAATTAGAATCTCGATCTCACATATATAATTACCAGTAAAATACATACAAGGGAGAAACATATAAATCTGCAAGGGCAAAATAGGAAGCTTCACCAAGTAGTTAAATCAGTTATTACTATTCTGTTCAAGCAACTGCATACATAATACAGTAGCACATGTAGGTTCCAAGCTAGCAACCATCACCATCAAAAATCACATATCTGGCTGTTGGTTGAGTTCGGTTCCACGTGTACACAATTAGGTAGACCTCCTGTTACATATTGATGTTAACATCTTGTATTTCACCATCACCAATGCACAGGAGATATCTTTGATACTATAACCATTGTGTCATATTTATACATCACCAACGCTCGTGATGTAGTGAAATGAAGCAGAAGATGCTAACATCATAATGTAACAGAAATAGTCGATCAAACAGTTTATGGTGGTGACGGCTGAAGGAGGGAGGAGGAGGAAGCCACCGGCTCGTGTACGACCGAGTTTACCGAAATCGAGACAGGGTTGCCTTCCAGTTGCAGCATGATGCTCCCCAGAACTTCGGTGAGTAGCTTCTTGAATTCGTCTTCTTTCACCGTCTTCCCATCCCCAGCATCGAACATTCTAAGAGCTTCAGTGATTATGCTATCCATCTGCGGGTTGGAAATCGATACACGAAAGCAATTATGAAAACAAAAAAACACACGAGATTTAGTTACTCAATTCGTCAACAATGAAGCCATGATCTTCTCTAGAGAAGAGAATTTGATCGGCTAATAGTAAAAGGAGGCGTAAATCTGTCTGTTAATAAAGATCAGTCTTCATTACAAACATTAAGTCGTATGTGTGAAATATTCTTACAAAAATGTTGCATTGATATGTCGCTCGACTTCTGCATGCAGTACTTTAGATTCCATACTCTACAAAAAATTACGGTGGGCAAATTGTCCTAAAGCCACAGTTAAGACAGCTTGGACAAGAGATTCGATGTTTAGGAACTTTACCGGTGGTATTTCATCAAGTGTAACACGGAATGAATTCAATGCCTCGGAAAAGGAGGATAACTAAGAAAATACGCGTAAGGTAACTTGTACGACTGTAGCATCTAGCATCTCCAATTGCCTTGCTCAATACACACAAGCCCAAATGTGTAAATTCACATATATCCGGCAATAATGAGTTAGATATTATAGTTTATTGCGGAAGTGATTGTGGTAGTCAATTGCTCGATACATTTCCAAGTATAGGTGCATCTCCAAGTATAGGGAGATTTCTTTCCAAGAATAAATTCTCTCTACAACTATAAATAAGTGTATTAGCTTGATGATTAATACACAACCACTACTTTCTTATTACTATGTCTCTCCTACATGTTTTATACTATTCCATTTGACACTGTATATCATCACATGTAGCACGAAAAGAACTATAAGATCGTATACACACAAAGTCAGCAAGAACACACCTGATCAACAGCGCCGAGTGGAGGTAAGCCAGCAGAGGCAGCCAAAGTATCAAGCACAACACCCACACACTCTTTCGATATTTTTCCATGGCGATCCCTGGCAACACTCTTTAAAGCAGAGTCCAATGCCTGCAACGATAATGAGCAAGTTAACATCGTACAATATCAAGAAGTTGTTTAGCATTTTAGATAACCTTTTCCAGCTCGAACTTATTCGACAACAGCCTTCTAATGCCGCTCCCATCGAAGGTATTTTGGCTGTGAGCAACAATTGCCGGTTGCTCCTTGAGATGCACTGCTACATTTTCCGCAGCGCGTTTAAACGCAGCCAGAAATGTCTCTTGTGAAACGGGTTCGTGAAGGGTTTCTTGTAAGGGCTCCAAAGCCGGTTCCAATATGTTGCTCAAGACCTACAAAAATGTTCCAATATGTTGCTCAAGACCTTCAAAAGTGGATAGGGATATTCATTCTAAGATAAGTAAATTTATATTTTAAAGTTATCATCAGAAAATGTATTTAAATTTTTGGTCGATCGATGTAATTATAATATAAGTCTATAAGGTATTAACTGCTATGTATGAATGAATGTAACAAAAATAGAAAGAGTAAAGCAAAACGAAAACTTCCAAAAACGGAATCTAATGTAAAAGATTAGCTCAACTCAAATGATAAAATAAAATAAAGAAAACTATGTGTCTATTTGTTTCAAAGAAATTAATATAACCTCCTCAAAAAAAATTAATATGAAAAATAAATTTTAAAGAAAAAATAAAGTTGGTGAAACTGTAATGTTTTTAAAAGAAAATGACCTGATGTAATTTTATTGAGGTTTTCTTATAATTTTTGAACAAATAAAAAAGAAAAAAAAAAGAAATAGCATTGTTGATGTGATGTTTTTGAGAGAAAAAGTGGCAAAAACGTAATTTGGATGAGTGTTCTACTTTATTATATTAGTACATGCTAGAAAATGAGAAAAAATTTTAAAGGAAAAAAAATTATACCCAAGGATCCGTAGCAGGAGGCATTCCTTGATCGACTGAGAGTTTCTCGAAAGCCTTGATGATACAGTCTTTGAGCGATCCTTGTTGGGAGTCGGTTTCTGAGAATAAAGAAAGTATTTCTGGCTCGAATGTGGGACCGTTGATGAACTCACGGAGGTCATCACCATCGATGCGAAGAATTACGACGGGATCCCGTTTCAAGCCGGCAGCCATGCCGAGAAGAATATCTGACAGAACCTCTTTGAATTGAGTCTTGTTTATCTTATCTTGTTTACCATGTGTGAACTCATTGAGAACCTGCGATCGTGAAAATGAGAGAGTTTACTAGTACGTATAATAGTATGGAAAATGCATTGAAATTACTCACATTAAGCAAGGGAAATCAACAACCCTTATCAGAAACCATCACATTTAGTTTTCCTCGAGTATGAACTACAAAGATGACTATAACAAGGCATGACTCTTTCTTGATCCATGTCAGCACGGCAACTTTAAACAAAACAATTTATTCGATGCCCTTTTGAATTTCAGCTGTCTATATTCATGGAATCATGGTCGGTGATGGTGGTGTGACTCTTAAAAAGTTGCGACTTCGAGAGTATACCAATGACATCATCGACTGATTTTATTATGCAAGATTTGTTTCCATCAAAACCGATCTTTTTCCTTCTCTTTTTGCTTCAAAGCAAAGGGAAAAGAGGAAAGAAGTTGCAAATGTCCACATCAAAGCCTTTAGTCCAGCCATTTCCACTATCATGTATTCAGTGTAAACATTTATAATATTCTGATTCTTGGAGATAAAGAAGAAAAGCCTAGAAAGTCATAGAAGTCCAGAGTAACACACAACAACATTTATCAGAAAAGATCGATCATCAATATCAATGGATTCAGATGTTCCCGAGCAAGCCAGATAAAAAAACTAAGCAATAAAACAAATACAAAAGAGTTATCATTCCCGAAAAATGCAAGAACTATTGAAAAGAAAAAGTAGCAACAAAAAACCATTTGATAAAATTCGCACCTAGTGCAACACCCAATGCAACAGGCCAAAATAGAGAAGTTCAATATTCTTCTTTTGATGTATTAGTAGGAGCTAAAAAATATAGAGAATCTCTCAGTTCAAAAAATTAGAGCACACTGAACGTAATATCCAATGAATTAGGCCAGGTTTGAGAAGACTCGCATTCACACAAATCATCTTGAAATGGTTGATACACCACAAAGATCATGCACCCTGCCCCAAATAAATTAAGAAAAAATCACGCTCGACAACTACAAAGCATATAAGATAGGCACATAGCAAGGACCAAGAAAAACCAATGTTTTTCGACGCGCAAACTTAGAGGCCCCAAGCATTGATTCTAGATGCAACAAAACCAATCAATTCATGAATACAAGATTTTACATGCTCCGGTCCACTATTAGCTATGTCCAACATTAGTAGAATCCCCAAAAAATAACATTTGCATACCACAATAAGAAAGCCACAAATTGAACCAGTAGCATGTAGACTAGATGGTATTCCTCAACCAAACCCGGAAAAAAGGGCCATAAATTGAGCCCAAACATAGAATGCTCGATGTAGCTAAACAAAACCAACCAATTGTAACACACAATATTCTCCAAGATTACAGCTTCATTTCAAAAACCTTACTCGTTCACTGCATGCAAGCTACCCAAAAATAAAATGCTGAAAAAAAGCCATAAATTGAGCTCAACAGAGAATGCTCGATGTAGCTAAACAAAGGCAACAAAATCAAACAATTCTAACACGCAATATTCCAAAAGTCTCCAGGATTACAACTTCATTCAAAAACATTACTAGTTCACTGTATGCAGGCTACAAACTGACCTCAAAAATAAAATGCTCTGTGCAGAAAAAACCAACCAACAAAGTCAATCAATCTTACAACTTCGAAGCTTCAAATAACATCTCAACCTAGCAACTCAAAATCCAACGCATATCGAGATTTTTGACGAAGTGCGCCAGTCTGAAAAATGAAAGGAGGAAAATGGAGGGAAGGAGAAAACCTCGGAGTAGATGTGGTCGGATTCAGGGGATGTGCCTTGAGCGGGCAAACCGAGGGCGGCGCCGAGGTCGTCGACGGCGGGCTTGAGCTCGTTGAGAGAGAGATTTCCGTCGCGGTCGGTGTCGAGCTGCTCAAACTTATGATCCACAAAGTTGGTGAAAACTTTGTCGTTCTCAACCAACTCCATTATATCCGAACCGTCCATCACCTCTTGGTTGCTTTTCTTGATCGCCTTCATTGTACTGTTCTTGTTAAACGCAACCTTTTTTTTCTTTGCTTTAATTAATGCAGGCCTCGTGTGCTTCTCGTGATTCTTTGTTTTTCGGGTCCCTTCTTGATCGTTCGTGTTCAGTTTATATATGTGAGAGGGTGAGTGTTGAGTGTGTGGGAGAGACAAGGCTGCTTTTCTTTTTTCTTTTTCTATTCTTACGGCGCTGTTGAGTTTATTTGTTTGGGTAAAGTTTTGACAGATGTTCATCGCAGGAATTTTTAGGAATATTAGAGAAATTCTAGGTGGTGTGCTGTGGATTGTGAGGTTTTTTATTTCCGAGGATCTTCCACCAGACCACCTAAATCATCTAAGAGATTTAAGTTTAGAATTAATTGAGGATATAAATTTGGATTTAAAATCTTAATGAGTTTGGATGGATAGAAATGAACTATTTAGATACACCTAAATTGTTTAGGCGATCTAACACGAATTTTTGCATTTATTTATATTTATTTATCTTTGTGAGTTTTATAGTGAGTAAATTACATATTCGGTCCATAGAATGCGGTCTCATTTCATTTTGGTCCCAAAAATTAAATTTTAGTCTTGTATTTGCATTTTTAATTTCATCAACAAAATTTTTCATCAAAATATGTTTGAAATTTTTGGTGTCATTTGGTTGGTGGCTTTGGAATAGAGAAATGGAATGAAACCCAAAATAAGTTGTTTGGTTGGTAATTTTGGAATGAATATTCGGAAATCAACAAAACATTTTTAACTTGGTAGGTATAATTTTCATTTTTAACTTGGTAGGTATAATTTTAAAACCCATAATCATTCCCTCTACTATTAAACTCATATCCATAATGATTCTCAGTTAAACCAAACACCACCTTAGTTTAAAAGGTACTTTGGTTCTCTAGTCCCAATTTTTTTTATTATTATTAAGAACAAATTCGCATAGTACTTCATTGTTTGGAACCGAATTTGTGAATTTTTGGTTTTGGAAATAAAAATAAATAATTTTTATCAAAATAAAAATGAACTGTATCTTACAAGAGCAAAAATGAAATTCGCTCGATTTTTTTAGTAATCATTTATATGAATTTATTAGGTCCATTCACTGTATATAATTATATTAGAAGCTAAGATCAAAACTATCAATTTTACATTAACAAACAATAATTGTGAAAAATATTATGCAATCCAATTAATTCATATACATTTCTATAAAATTAAATTTAACAGAAAAGGAAATGATTATAGGTTAGCCAGGAAAATTTATTTAGAAACATAGATTCTTTACCAATAAATACCTACTTTTGCGAGTTTTATTAATGGGTTATTTTCAAATTGTCCATTTTTAGGGTGTGGCGGGTAGAAACCATAATGTGGCTGTCTAAATCAAAAGATGGAACATTTCTTTTACTTTTTAGATTTTGAAGATATCGACATGTTTGAGTTAGCATGGAACATATCTATATGACATCATTACACTTCATGATTATAAGATAATATGTTTTATCCAAAAAATAATGGTTGCATGTTATCACGTGGGGAAAAAATATATATGATATTCTTTTAGGGGAATAAATGATAATAATTTTCAGAGCGAATAGATCGTAATAGAAGTATTCTCAATTTAGAATCCAAAAGATAATTCAATTCTCAATTCAAGGTGCGAAAGATGAATTCTCAATTCAAGATCCGGAAGATCTCTAAAATTTTTAATATAGAACCCAAAAAGTCATCAATTTTCAATTTACATGAGGTCCTGGATTGAGAATGTAGACATCTGTCTGGTCGTGAATTAAAAATTAATCTTTCATGTCATGAATTGAGAAATAAATCATCTTTCAGGTTCTAAATTGATAATATTCCATGATAAATATTACTTCTATATGGTTATAAATGTTTTTCATTACAAATGAGACATGAATACTCCCCGAACAGAACATTTGGAATTTAATAATATTAATTTTGATTAAAAAAAATCGGGAACACAACAAGAACAAATGTGATTTGGTCAGGACTCAGGAGCACTTTTGTATTCACCATGATTAAATTATATTTTTATGTAATGAACTGAATTCGTCGAAATTCTTTAAATATAGAGGCCACACATAAATATGGAGTTGATGTCAAGGATAAGCTAAAAAATGTAACAGCCAAACGCGGCATTAAATCGAAACGTCAACAAAGACAAAAGCAGTGGGCCACGCGTATGTGGTTAAGGCACGTGGGGCGGTTCAGCCCGATATTTCAATGATGTGGTCGGCCCAAAACTATTGGAAGCGTGGCAGCCCCTCATCGATTGCTTCTCCTGACGGGAAATTCGATGCGACGTGGCGGCTTGAGAGGGCCTGCAGCTCTCGATTTATGGGCGGAAAATATTCATGATGTCATGTTTGATACCAAACCCTTTTTCCGATCATGGGAGTTTAATAGCGTCAAATTATCTAGCACAAAAACATCCATGCGCGTTTCATGTGTGACCATGAACGGACCCAAGGTGTAAGAAGCCAAGTTGAGAATTTAATATCTTTTCGTAGTAAAGTTAACGGACATTTATATCTTGATCCTTCATCGTAATTTTTAGAATTAGAGAAAAAAAGAAAAATGTATGGGGTTATTAAAAAATATGAAAGAAGAAAGAAAAAAAATGATTGTATAGGAAGCTATTGACCTTAAACAAATGAATTGAAAAAGATAATAGTGTCGTCGGATTTTTATTTCGTAAAAAGTTCAGTCTCTCCTAACTAAAATTTCTAGGTCCGTCCCTTCATGAGACCCACACCAAGAAGATTTTGGGGCTTTTTGAGAAGGTGATTCCATGATGAGGGTTAACATTCATTTAGGTAACATGAGGTGGAATTATCACGGATCATTATGAGTATGAGTTTCATAGTAGAAGGAACATGAGAATGAGAATGAAACTCATAATATTAAATGAGTTTAGATGATTCCAACACATTCATTTTGAAACTAATAGCCACATACTATGTTTCGTTTTCATTTTATTCGACCGTTCCAAAACCCACCAACTAATGCCTTGTTAGTTTTATGATTTGATTATACTTTAGATCTTTAATTATGCCTGCAATTTTGGAATTGGAGTAGGATAGATCAAACTTCTTATGGGTGTGTTTTATTAGACAATAGGTTTTGAGTTTTTAGACTTGTAAGGATTATGATTTATAAACACACACGTGTACTATTTTATTATCTACGAAATTATCAAAGAAGTTCTTAAAATTTGAGGAGCATACAAGCACTTAATATAAGATGTGCAAGGATGAGGCATCATTTTAATATTTAGACATCTCTAGAAAACTCAGGGCCAGCCTTGCACACTCCTATCTGAGAAGGGTTATAGCATCATGAAAATTCACTAGGTATGAATACTTTACTTTATTGTGTCAAATGCATAGTACATTAATCTTCATCTCATGCTTAAAACGGGAATTACGATAAATAATTCAAATTCGAACAAGTACCACCTACTCGAGATAATAATGAGATGAATTCTTTAGGTAGGTTCTACGAGAAACTCATTTCGTTTGTGATTTTATCCGTTTGTGTTTTATGAGTATAAAAATATACCATCATTTTTAAAATCTTGAACGTCCTATATTTACAAAATTAATAAAATTTGCGTAATTGTCACTAAAGTCCAACACACGGGATTAATGATTTAATGTATCGTGAATATTGGATTAGGGTCTAGGGTTTATTTAATTTTGTAGTTGGCTGCTTATCATTAGTTTGTGGATTAATATTATTAAATTTGCACTTGTCGTTATCATATAAATATAAAATAAACTGGCTTTATTTTATTATCTTAGCCCAATGACACTGGATTCGCCAGGTTGGGCCAGACTGTCAATTTGGGCTAGGCCGCCCAGGCAGTGTTTGTCTTACGAGTTTTCTTCTGTGATTGTAAGCTCGTTGAATTATGATTTATATTATGGGCACAGTTTGCACAAGTTCTTTTGATTTTCTTTTGTTGCCATTTGCATACTCAATATCGAAATAAATTTGTTACAGATTTTTTTAAAAAGGAATTCAACTTTTTCTTCAAATCATTACAAGGAGTCTCATAAATCCATGATGGGAGTTCAGTATCCCATATAACTATACCGTCACAATTAGCACCAAAGTATGCTATCTTATGCGCTAGATTATTAGCTTTTCCTTTCATATGATTGATCGTAATGAGATTCTCCGATTTTAATGTATCGACCATCGTCACCGGGAAGACATTCAACCTGCCTGTTAGCTTTCTCAACTCATGAACAACCCTTATCAAGTTTAAATATAGTGTAACTGGTAATAAGTCGTCTTTGAGGGCAATTCCCATATCGCAGAAGACAACAAAGAAAAACTTAAAATTTAAATACCAATTTGGTCGATACTTCATTTAAATGTTATACTAAGGCTTATTTATATATCATATGTGATTGACATTAACTGTTTTTAATTATGTCTTTTGTTGATAACCATTGATTATTTATTTATTTAATATATCTTCAAGTAATCTTTATTTCGTTTTCTATGGGCGCAAATTAAATTGTAGATAAGGTTCGGAATAAACTAAAAATCATAAGCCAATTCATACATCATCATTACTACCGTCAAATTCATAACGTCTGCTCCTCCACTTCCACTCTATCCTAAAACGTTGAGTCATCCACTCTCCATACAAATACACACGCAAAAACACGCAAATAAAAAGTTATCCATCTCTCTCTCAGCTGAGGGAGAAATCAATCAATGGAGTCTAGTTTATCTCTAGCTCCGCAGGCAATTTCCTTAGTTACATGCTCTCCTGTCTTTTCGCCGCTGTCTCCTCGCGCCGCTGGACTCCCCCGCAGTGAATTTATCAGCAATGGCCGCAATCTCCGGCTACCGAGGAGGAGATTCAGGAAATTGCGGCCGAAATCGGAGACGAATTACTGTAACTTTCTCTTCAAAGCATCGCTTGAGTCGCAGTCAGTCCTCGTTGTAGCCGCCGCCGTTGCCACCGTTTCTGCTACAGCGGTCGTGTATCTCGCTCATACTAGGAAGCAACTCGATATCAAACAGGTAATCTACATTTTGCAAATCTGCAATGTATCGGTGGAAATTTTTTGGCGTTGCAATTCATACACAATTACCAATCTGCATAGTCGAAAGCTAAATGAATTCATGTACTTATAATTGAACTGGAAACATCCATATGACATAGATGAGATGAGTTGGTTAATTTGACAAGGAACTGATTTTGATCGTGACTGTCATGAAAATTTTAGTGCTTAAGGATAAATAAACGACAGTGTCAAGATATTCCAATTCTGCAATGTCTCGGTAGAAATCGTTTGGTGTCATGGCGTGATTGGTCTATCGCACCGAAAGAAGTCCGTTATCTTTGTAAGTCATACACAACGACCAACTCGCATAGTTGAAAGCTCAACGAATTCGCGTATTTATAACTGAATTGGAAACATCCATATGGCACAGTTGAGATGAATTGGTATATTTGGTGAGGAACTGATTTTGATCGTGTCTGTCATGAACATTCTAATGCTAATTAATAAATAAATGACATAGCCAAAGTATAATATTACTGAAGTATAATATTGTCTGTTAGTATTGGACATTAAGCTTGACTACATGGTTGTACATTATTTACTCCGTGATGGAGATAGCAGGATATCCACGCACTAATTGTCCAATTCTGATCTTTTTTTTTTGTATCTTTCAGATGTCAGGAAGGTTAGCCCTTGCACTAGCAGCGCCAGTATTAAGTATGGCACGCTGGATTCTTACAGATTCAGGTCTTGTAGTTCTAAAGAAGAGAGAATCACTCGACAGAAACCAAAACTGCATCGAAGAAACTAGAGAAAATAATGGTGCTGATATCAAGTTTGGAGAAACTGATGTCATTCCTGGAGAAGCTCTCATTGTAGATGCCCAAGAGTTTCAGTCAAACATCACAGCTCCATTGGTTAATGGTTGTTTAACCACCTTGACATCTGAGGCTTTGGAGATATCATCTGTGCCTTCTGCACTTTCTGAATATGATGCTTCACCATTTGTTGATGAAGTTTGTCAAGTGCATCCAAGTACACTCGAACACTCCCATTCAGTTGCTTACAAATTGTCAGTTCCAGCAATACAAACAAGTTTGGGTGGTTCTACATCTTCATCAGACCACATGCAAGAAGAAACAGATGAACTTGATGGACTAAATCTTAGACTTATTAAAAAGAGTGGAACAAACGACTTGGACCGCATTTTTAGATTCTCTGCACGCAAAGAGCTGCACACAGTTACTGACGTGGAGAGTTTGGATAATCTTGAACAACTGTCATCTTGTGCTACCCTTCAAAATATCAGCAACTATACATCCCTCGCAAACATAGTTGAGGAATCAAATCTAACTGCACAGAAACTTATCTTACCCATAGGTGATATACACATAAAATTGTAACAGTTTGCAGGACTATTTAGATATTATATATATAATTTTAATGCTTACCTGAAAGGGAATATTGTTTTTCCTTCCCAGAGAAGCTTGAAGAGGAAAGACCTGCGAAATATTATAGCCAGGGGTTTCTTTACAAGCAGAAGGACTCAAAAAACCAGAAAGGATCAAGGAAACAGGACAAAAGGATTTTGCACAGCGATAGTACCAAAAACTTGCCCCCATCTTCTGATCCCGGGCACAAGCATGATAACAAGCCTAATCCTTCATGGCAATTACGTGTTTACAACCAACTTCTGAGGGAAGAGCGGTAAGAAGTCATTGACAGCATTTGCATTGTGAAATTTGTGATGCTTGACTCAATCCTCATCTGGTAAAGAGAGTCGCTACAAAAAGCATAGAACAACATGAAATTTAAGCAAGACAGTGCATATTGTAACGGTGACATATGACTCTTGAGATATGTTTATATCAAGCTTAAATTGTTGTAATTTCTTATATTTTAGGTTAACTGACTGCATTGAATTGCTTGAAGATATGGAGGAAAATGATTTGTTAGACATGGATAAGGTGAGTTTGCATTTTTTGTTTTCCCAAAAAAGTTGTGTGCACGGGACTGTTATTTGATTTCAATGTACGGTATCAGGTTTACCATGCTAGGTTTTTTGATGTCTGCAAACGCCAGAAGGCCATTAAGGAGGCATTTCGTTTTGCCAAGCTTATCGCAAATCCAACTCTGAGTACATTCAATATGCTTATGTCTGTTTGTGCGGGCTCTCAAGATTCAGAAGGTACTCTCTCTATTTGACATACACACACAAAATAAAAGGATCCTTCAGATATATGCTAATGAAATTCAATTTATTTATTACTTTATATTTGCTCATTTAGTTGTTTTTTGTGCAGGTGCTTTTCAGGTTCTGCAACATGTTCGGGAGGCTGGATTAAAACCTGACTGCAAACTTTACACTACGTTAATATCAACTTGTGCTAAAAGTGGCAAAGTGGATACAATGTTCAAGGTACAAGATGTATTTCAGATGGTCAGTTTTATTGAGGTTTAGATGCTCTTGCCAATAGTTAGATAAGACTATCAACTGATTAAATAAATGGTTAATTCGGTCGGCAGTTAAGCTCCTCTCAAGATTTCTTGTACTTCAGGTTTTCCATGAAATGGTAAATGGTGGAGTTGAACCTAATGTTCACACGTATGGTGCACTCATTGATGGTTGCGCAAAAGCGGGACAAGTTGCTAAGGCATTTGGTGCCTATGGAATACTCAGATCAAAGGTGATTTGTAATTCATTTGAATCTTTTTGTATCTGTTTTTATAACTTTTGTATTATTTTGCTTATTCAGTGCTGATGTGTGT
>AYJT01083240.1:0-15993 GCA_001278415.1 Ocimum tenuiflorum | reverse complement strand
AAATTATATTATATTATGTATAAAATAATTACATTATTGTCCTTCAAAATAGATATTTAGAAGGATAAATTGAGAACAAACTTTTTTAAGGAATTAAAGCAGTTTTATAATAGGTATAGAATAGATAATTATAAACTATTGGCAATAGTTAAAACTATATTTTTTGGATATCTAATCTAATTATAAGCTTAGATAGGATTAATGTTTATATCTTTGCTCGCTTATAAACAGAACATTAATTATGAATTATTGGCACGAGATGGTGGATAGTTGAATAAAATTCAAATTGAACCGAGAAAACTGATTTGAGTTCGTTGATTCTCAGTTTGAATTTGAAATCGATTATCATTTTGTTGGTTATTGGTATTCAATTTTAATGGGTTTGATTTAATGGATTGTCGTCGATAATACACCCTTAATGATGGATTTTCATTGCCAAAGTGAAGTTATCAAATTCAAGACTAGTTTCATCTTAATATCACTGTACTTAGAATATATACAGATCATAGAATTCTATCACTAGCCACAAATTTCCTTTGGATGCAAAAAACACTCGATGTTGTACACAAAAACTCCTATCTAAATCACAATAATCACGCATGTTGAAAACCTATCTGCCTCACCAATAATCGCCACATGAACAGGCTCCATCTTTAAAATGATGGAACCTACTACAATCCCTCACTGTAATTTCTCGTCCAACAATTTTCGTTAAAACCTTGATTGCAGCATGGCAGTCCACACAGGCTCTCAGATTCTTCATCACTAGTATAGGCGATCCCTCTGGAGTCGTTATAAGCGCAAATGCGATCGCCAACCTTTCACTGTGATACTTAAGCGATTCAGCTTTCAATTCATCGTCCACATTCTGAAGGGCGCAACTGATATCGGCCTTGTACCCTTCTTCCTCCATCCACGCAGTCAAAACATCGATCTTTCTCCTTATCTCCTCACTGAGCGGATGAGACCTATCATTGGCAGTGAAGATATGAACTGTGCGTTTGATCTCAACCCAGCTATAAGCAGTCACTTTTCGAACTCCACGGTCTCTCATAGCTTTCTTGACCTTCGCCGTATTTTCCCATTCCCCTGCCTCTGCATAGATATTAGACATTGTAACATAGGCAGCAGCATCTCTTAGAACATCTATCTTGAAAAGTTCATCTGCAGCTTTCTTGGCTAACTCTTGATTCTTGTGGATCCTGCATGAATTCAAAACCGAAGACCACATGATTTCGTCTGGCTCGAATGGCATTTGAAACATCAATGTCTCTGCTTCGCTGAACCGTCCCTTTCTGCAGAGCACGTCGACTAAAGAGGCGTAATGCTCTTTCCTTGGGACAAGTTTGTGACTCTCAGTCATGAGATTGAAATAATCCAATGCTTCATCAGCTCGCCCCGAGTGGCTGCAGGCGGTTAGGATGCTGAGAAAGCTAACAGCATCAGGTTGAAGACCCGATTTCACCATCTCGCCAAAGGATCTCATAGTGGCCTCGCCATCTCCATTCTGAGCGTAGGCAGATATCATGGCGTTCCATGAGATTGTGTTCCTCTCAGGCATGTCTCTGAAAACGGTGATGGCATCCTTCAATGATCCGGATTTGGCATACATGTCTAGGAGGGCACTCCCACAGAAAACATTTGATATGAATCCAGCACTAATAATGTAAGAATGCAATTGCTTTCCAAGTGAGATTAACGCCAAGTTTGCTGCAGCTTTCAGAGTGCTCGCGAAAGTTGCTTGATCGCCACAGACACTATCCCTTCGCATATCATTGAATAGCTTAAGGGCTTCATCGTGGTGGCCTAGTTGAACATACGCAGATATCATGGCCGTCCAAGAAACCGAGCTTTTGATGGATAAATTTTCAAATATAACGTTGGCTTCATCAAATCTACCGCATTTGGCATACATGTCAACAAGGGCATTTCCTACTTTAATTTCTGAATCAGCCGTTGTTAAAAGTGCTTGTGCATGGATTTGTCTTCCCATCTCGATATCTTGCATATTTGCAGCTATACTCGACAAAGTTGCAAAAGGGAAGTTCCTTCTACTGAACTTGGTCGAGCGCAGCTCTCTGAAGAGCTCGAAACACACTTCAAATTGGCCGATCCATGCGTAACTTGTGATGACGATATTGTAAGAAACGCCATCCAACTCCAGCATTTCGTCAAAGAGATTCCTAACATCTTCCACACAATCATGCTTGGAGTAAAAATCGAGAAGAGCATTGCCAACAAATACGTCCCAAAGAAAGTTCGTCTTTATCACCAGACCATGAACCTGTTGCCCGAGATTCGCAGCTCCCAGACCAGAACGGGCGTGTAAAAGGGCTGCGAAAGTGAAATCCGTCGGCCTAAGACCAATGTGCTGCATTTCTGAAAAGAGCTTTATTGATTCTTCTCGAACCCCTTCCTTTGCATACCCTGTAATCAGTGTGTTAAAAGTAACGGTATCCCTCATTACCATCTCCTTGAAGAGCTGAAAAGCCAAACCAAGACTTCGAGATTTGCAGTAAGAATCAAGTAAGCTGTTACAAACAGCAAGGTCTGAACCAAATCCTAATTTAGTGATATGAGAATGAACTTGGTGCACATCTTTCCTAGTTATCATCTCATCGCAGCTCGACAAAAGAGTGGAAATAGTCACGTGGTCAGGCTTTACCCTTGTCCTAAACATCTCGATATAGAGATTGAAAGCATCGATAGGTCGATTATTCTGAGCATAGCCACCAATGAGTATCGTCCACGACACCGTAGTCCGGTCACTCATACCATCAAACAACTCTCTAGCATATGAGAGATCACCCAACTTGATGTAACAGGAAATCATCATGTTAACTGAGCACGTGTTTCTCATAGGCATTTCATCAAACAGCTTGCGGGCCTCGGAGAGCAGGCTCCGTCTAACCAAATTCTTGAGCTGGAAATTGTACCGACTGGTCTCTAAATCAAACCCTGTCTTGACAGATCGAGCGTCAACCAAATTCAAGCATGTGCTGCACATTTTCGCACACAGTTCACATTTTTATTCCAATTGAAGCAGCGTAAAGTATAAAAAAATTGATACAAGAGAAACAAGAAAATAGAGAATTATTAGAACCTATTTGCAGAGTAGGATCGCTTTGCAATGACCTCTGTTCTACTCCATGGGCTTACAGCCCTTGAAACTTTCATGGGGCTGAATATGGTGTGCATATAGACAACTCAAACTCGAACCAGTTCTTAACTTTGAAGTGGCGTTTTGTCGGACACCTTACATGCGTCATTAAGTTTGATATTTTTATTCATCGCTGTTTCACATAATTGAGATTGTGAGGGACGAAAATGATGATTAATTTCTAAAGTTCGAGCTCGACAATAGGTCAAGCTCGGATTTTTGAAAACAAAAATGAAGCATAACCAAACATCAATTACAAAAAGAGAGAAAAACTGAAAAGGATTTAGCTTGAAAACCCAGACACTAACTATCTATATGAAGATCCTGACTTCCCACCAAAATCCTCATTAGAACAAAGAGGACTCGTGTATGGGTGGAAATGGTGATATGGTAAAATATAGGGATAAATTTGTAATTTCAAAAGAAATAGAATTCTGGTTCCAGTTTTTTCCCTCTTTCACAAACAGAGAAAAAGTCATGGGGTCCCGCCGCCTCAAACTGATCCCCCAAAATAATCATATCCCTCAAATCTTAACGGTCCATCCCTTCGATCCAACGGTCCATTTTACTCGTAGACGTAGCAGCGGCAGTTATTACTCACCCGCTTCTTTCGCGCCCTTTTCATAAACCCTAGAATCTACCATCTAGTAGACACCGGAGCCACTGTTTCTACGTGAACAGTTTTAAAAAAAGTTGAAAACTAATCTTAATATTAAAAGGACCACCGTGAAAATTTCAAGGGAAAATTTTGTAGGTGACGTTAAAAGCGGATGATTTGATCCTTTCAAGCCAGGTACTTATTTGCTTCTTGAATTTCTGCTCATGTTTGATGGGATCTTGCGTTTGGGGAGAGGAAAGATTGCGATTTTATGAGATGGTTTGAGGAATTATTTCACGATTCTCGTTGTTTTTGCTGATTTTTTGTAAATCGTGTTTGTAGTTCTCATCGGGGGCGAAAATGAGGTAAGAAAAAATATCTGGAGTTGTGTGGTGGGCCCGAGTTGTGGCGAGTTTTGCTGAGTCGAGTATGTCGGTTGGTGAGTCGTGTGAAGGAGGTTGATTTTTGGTTGTAGTCGGTTTTCAACGAAATATACTGCACGGATAACTGCGTTGGACGGGTTCTTATTTAGAATTGGGAGTCTTGTAATCTGTTTCGTTATGACTAATAAACGGATGTTTAGTAAGAAAGTTGCCTTCTTGATCTGCATGGATAAAGTTTGCTTCTGGTTCTTGGAGTGGTTGAGTTGGACATGTTTTTATATTTCTTGATTTTGGACGAGTTGGTTGATCACCACCTTCACTGTTTATTGTGTTTGCAAAGAAGAAAAGGAAGGCAAGATTGGAGTATCCATCCTTATTTCAACTCGCTGTGCCTGTGCTCTGCATCAAATGAAGACTTGATTCTGAAGGTGGTTTTCCTCGCAGGAGTAAACGGAAGCAAATGCCTTCTATGGGAATGCGAAGAAGTACGAGGGTGTTTGGGGCACGAGTTCTGCGCTCAGGGAGGAGGCTTCGGACAGAGCCTCCTGACAGCGGCAAAAACATACGAGCATCTATTAGAGAAAATAAGTCACAAGAAATCCTTGACAGTACTGTTGGAGGAGGTGAAATTGATGATTGTGTTAAAGAACTTTTGCAGGGTGATGAATATAGTGCTTCAGAAAAGATGATTGCAGAGCCGAAAATGGAGGAGCGTGAGAAGAAGTTTGGAATTGTTTACAAGAGGAAGAGAAAGATAACAGAAGATGGAATGGAAGAGCGTGAACCGGATATTGTTGACAGAAATAGGGTGGAAAGGAAGTGTGGAGTTGTTTACAAGAGGAAGAGGAAGAGAGCAGAAAGTGGAAGGTATGGAAAGGAGTATGTAAGGAAACTATGGAGGAGACGAGTTAGAGCTGTTGAATCATTTGAATATTGGCGGGGATGCATCTGGGAATTTGTTGGGACTCAAGAAGTTTATCTTGTTGTTTGTGAGACTTCTCATGATTGTTATCACTGGATTACTAGCTTCTTGACCTTGCTTCTTAGCTACATGACTGGAGTCAGAGTTGAGATGAGGCAGTTGTCTGCATTTATGCTCTCAAAACCGATATTCGATGCCTACACCTCACATGGAATGCTTTTTCACCAGGTAAATCTTCGTTCTTGATCTTACATTAAGTGTGCATATGCGTATTACTGGCATCTTGTGAATTGTTTTTGTTATATATTTGATGAATTTGTGATGATTCAAATTTATAATTATCCTTATTGCAGGATCCTATTACTGGTGATAAACCTTGTGTCTGTATAGTTACTGGGTCAGCATCTGTGATGCCATTGTTTTCTGTTAATATATTTGCAATCCCACCTTTCTTTACACACATGCAAACAAGTATATGCCTCAGGTCTGCATATTTGGGTTACTTGCCAGTCAGGCATTCTGAGAATGATGAGGAAACGACGAACGTTGCTCATAACGCTGAAGAACCTTTGTCTCAAAGAGACCGACAAGATTGTGTTTCTGAAGCATCTGGATTGTCAACTGGAAGTGAGACATCTCACATTGATTTAGCAGTGTCTGATAGCGATACTTCTTCAGGAGGAAGGAAGTTGAGGCAGTCAGCTAAATCTCTTCGAACTTCACAATCAAGAAACAGCCTTAATATCAAGAAAAGGCGGTCTGTAAGGCGTAAGAGAGTTAGGCTACCATCGTCTTTCGAATTCAGTGCTGCATTACCTAGTCGATCACGTAGATCAGAAACAAATATCAAAGGCCTAGAATCAGCTATGGCAGTGACTACAGATGATGCAAGTCTCAGCAACTGTTCTGCTAATTTGTTAATTACTGACTCGGAAAAGTGCTATAGAGCGGAAGGAGCCACTATTTCTCTAGAATCTTCACCTTCAAATAAATGGTTCCTTAATGTCACAAAGGGTGAAACGAAGTATTACAGTCTGATGGCAAAAAATCCCATGAGACCGTGTTCTGTGAACCGTTTCACTTCTGCAGTAGTATGGTCTGTTGATCAAAGTATGAAGTTTGAGTTTCCTAATAAACAAGATTGGTTGGTTTTCAAGGAGCTCTACAAGGAATGCTCCGACCAAAACACGTTTACGCGTGCAGCTAGCATTATTCCTGTACCTGTGGTGCGAGAATTGCCCATTCCTGTTGATCAGCACCTCCCTTTTGTGAGGCCAGATTCTTACATCACTTCGAAAGGTGATGAGCTAACCAGGGCTATGATGAATAATAACAACTACGATGTGGACTATGAGGATGAGGAATGGCTGGCAAATTTGAATGATGAGTTAAATGTGGGAGTCACACGTGAGAAATTTGAATTGGTCATTGATGCTCTTGAAAAAGGTGTTCGCGGTAATCCTGATCAGCAGTTAGACGAGCAAAAAGTCTGTGATATCTGTATGGATCTTGAAAGGAAAGAAGTTATAGAGGCTGTCTATAAGTACTGGTTGAGAAAGAGAAAACGGAAACGCTCGCCTTTATTAAAGGTTTTCCAGGTACATCAACCATTCTTTTTTAGATTTGGCTGTTAACATTTATAGGAGTTGTGTATAGCTCGAGTCATAGGGGAAGTGCATAAACATGGCTGGGCTTTTAGTTGATGTGATGATTATATTTATATTGTTCCTAGTTTCGACTCCTTGTATGTATGATTTCATGGACAAATCTTTATATTTTGAAAATATGATACCAGTTACCTCTTACATCTGCTGTAGTTGCTTTGGTAGAACATCTATTGATATCTGGAAATTGTGCAGGCTTCAAGCGATCAAGATTATTTATATATTGATTTCTAGCACAATGTTTTATGATGTATGATCACTTTTTCAAAATTTCTCGTGATGTTAAAAAAGTAAACATTTTCTTGTTGACAGCTCTACCAGCCTGAAAGAAGTCAAGCGATCCCGTCATCCTCTTCGAGGAAGAAACGAACATCTAAACAACGAGCAGATCGATTTGAGAGAGGTATTTGCCCTCAATGACCTCACTTCCTTATTCAGCTAAAGCAAACTGTTTTGAGTACAGTGGCTAGTTAGGTTTTGTCAATTTTCAAACTGTATCCCTGAAGTTTATGTTCCATTCTTTCGTGATGCAGAAATAGCAGCAGCAGCCAAACGAGATGCTTTGGAACATGAAAAAAATGTAAATAGATTAGAAGAAGCGAAAGCTGTTGCAGACAGAAAAGCGCGGGTGGCTACTCTGAAGCGTGAAAGAGCGCAGATTCTTATGCAAAACGCCGACTTAGCAACTTATAAAGTCATGATGGCTCTAAAGATTGCAGAGGCAGCTCAACTGGACAAAGCCCCGTAGATCGTTGCCTCGCTGTTTCTTGGTAAACTTTGAATCTGTATTTTGATGCGTATAGTTTTTTTCAACATTTTTAGGCTTGTTGGCAAACCTAATAAGCATATTACAGGCCTTAAAATTTTCAGAATGATGTAAAAGTAATTACTTTTGAATCTAATTTGCTCCTAGTATTTACGGTGGTCTTTGAAAATTACAATTTCCAGTACGTCAAGGTTCATGAGTGATGATTGCTCGAACTCGAAATAGAATCTATAAAGTTGGATTGTGTAATTGGTTAATTTTTATTACCAAAAATTATTCTGCCAGTCCTTCAATGACAACAAAGAAGATTGTGTGCAAACAAGTTAATGGTGAGTTGAGGTCGAGTTGAAGGGCGATTGGTTATATACAATGTCGAAATCTCCATGGGCTTTAACGAACAATTCAACTTGCAAATGTGGCGAGCCCCAAGAAACTACATTGAAATGATACTCTTCTATTCTCAAATACGCTTACCTAACTTCGACAACCTTTTTTCACTAACTTTAAATTATAAAATAACAGATGAGTTATGGCCAAATGACAAAAAGGGGTTCCAAACTTTTTTACGAGAAATGGGTATAAATATAATTCCCATTGCCTTTTACTTTTCTTAGATGACAAGATTTTGTTTTGTTAATTAAAGCTCTCGTTTCCAGGTAGTGTTCCATTCTCATTGCTATATTGCTAAAAAAAGATTTTTCATTATTATTGGATGAAATACTTGATGTCCAAAAAATTTTTGTATTATCGTCTATGTTCCCAGCTATTAGCATGCACAACTTTTTCTTTTTTCTTGTTTTTACTAATATTACAATTGAGCATCCCACTAGGAGTACTTGGTGCCAAATCTGTGCGGGCCAGCTGGGCAAAATCCCAAATTTGCAATATTTAAAAAGGTTGTTAAGGATACTATATAGATCAAATAATTTTATTTCCTCGCGGTCTCAACACAATATCTCCTCCATAAAATATATAGCTAACAGTTATCAGCCAAAATCATGACATTAGTGCGTGAGAGACGAGAAATAAAAAATTAAAATGTAGAAACCAAACGTCTCTTTAAAATGTGCAAGCCTGAGCACCACTTTACCGCCACGAGTGGCATCTCATAAGATTTTGAATGACCCCACGCCGTTTCGTATTCTCATGTTCATTCCATTTCATCAAACGTTTAAGCTCTAAAATTTCGGCAAAAACTGCAGCATTTCAAAAGAAAATGGAGAATAGTGACTCTGATGATTACCTGGGAAATGAAGATATTGTTAACTATTATGACGGTGAAGAAGACGAGGAATCATATTCCCAGGTTTACTTTGCTCTCTTTCTCTCTCGACTTTTAGCATGATCAAGATTGCAGTCCTATTTTATTTTTTTTGTGGGCTTTTGTTCTACTTTGCCTTTTTTGTTTTTCCTTGAAGAAATGATCCAACTTTATGCGTTTTACATCAGAACGTTGTACCTCAACTATTATCGTGACCAAAGTTACCTTTGCTTTTTTGGTTCCTGAACATTTTTATCTACGTTATTAGCTCCGCAAATATGCTGTCCAAGGTTGTTTCTTCTGTCATTGGACCCTTCATTAAAAGAAGCTAAAGTTTAGTTAAAACAACTTTGTTTTTTTCATTTTTAGGCATATCGCAGCATTTATACTCCATTGAAGCTCATTCTTTTGTTTTCAACAAAAATATGTTGGCCAATTTTGGGTTTCATGCTGCGTGTGTGTGGGTTTGGTTCTGAAAACATGCTATATTTCATTTAATCTTTTTCTTTTTGCTTGTTTACCAAAACGATTTTACCTTTGGTCTCAGGAACCTTTGACTGAAAGGGAGGTGGAAGAGCTCATCTCCGAGCTCGTAGAAAATGAGAGCAAAGTGAGTTTAATAATCAGTTCTGTGATCACTAGCAAATAGATGTTTGCTTCTTAACTTAGGTATCTACCTTTAGGCAGCAGAGGCTCAAGAGGCGCTGGAAGAGGAAGCCTTATTGAGAGTGGAGGCCGATGTCAAGAAAGAATTAGCTGAGCTTCTCTTTGGCGATGAAGTAGATAATTCATCATTTTTATAGCACGTACGAATTTTGCGTCTACTTAAAAGAATTTTTGCATTTTGTGTATGAACAGTTGGAGAAGGCTGTTGTGGAAGAGATGTCCACATACAAGGAAGAGTGGGAATCAATGCTTGATGAACTCGAGCAAGAGAACACACGCTGGTATATAGTTCTAAAGTTGCATCTTTTAAATACCAAAATTGCTAATTGCTTTCCCAATTTTCAAGTAGAAGGATATTTACTTGATACTCTCATGTTGCATTTTATCTTATGTTTTACCAATAAAAGCAATGAACTTGTACTGATTTTTCTAAATGAACAGCAACAACTTGATGGTGCTGGAATCGAACTTTCCAGTCTTTATAGGTGGATTGAGAAACAAGTTTCTAATGGCTGTCACACAGAAGGGTGGAAAGGGAGGACTCACTGGGTCGGGGCTAAAATATCCGAAGAAGCTACAAAAGCAGTCTCACAGGCTGAAGAGTATCTCAAGATCCACAGGCCTGTGAAAAGGTTGGCGCTCGACATATGAATTCATTCAGTGTAGACATGAATTAGATTTCTTGTTCTGATTCTGAAACTCTCTGTCATTAAGCAGATGGCAAGGTGCCAGTGGTTTTCTGGCAAAGAAAATTGCAAAAAATGATGATAGTGTAGGTGCAAATAATAGTATGGATAAAGATTGGGATGGTTGGCAAACTATGCTCGAAAACGACATCTAAGGAAGATGTCACATTTGGTAAAATGCACTGGGCTTCCATCTACTTAGCCAACACTCCTTAGCAGGCTGCAGAACTTGGTCTAAAATTTGCTGGAGTTGATGAGGTGAATTCTCAACCTATATCTTAGTTATGCTATAGTTTTCGGGTTTTTCTGAATACATGAATAATATATTACTTGATAGGTGGAGGAGATTAATGATGTCGAAGGTTCTTTCAGTGATCCATTTGTTGCGGATGCTATAACAAATGAAAGGGATCTCAGTTTAACTGAAGAGGAAATTTTAGAAAGGTCAGACAAGGTTTTTTTCGTGTTAAGATTATAGATAAGTTGCATGAAGTCTTCTAAGTCATACGTTCAGTCATAAATGCTTTCAACCAATCAATGGTTGTATATTTGGGCTGGCAAGATTCTTGGCTTTTGATTTTCATCTACCATGTTTGGCAGATTAAAGAGGAAGATGACGCAAAGGATGATGCCAAGCTTCATAATCATATGAAACAAATAAGACGTAGAAAGAAAAAGGGAGAGGTCTGTTTTCGAGCTTTTAATTTTTCTGTTTTCCTTTTTGGTACACAATCAGTAGACTTGTATGAGAACGATATTAGAAATACATCATACCCTATCAATTCTTGAACTAATAGAAGAAGGGCCTATATGAAGAAGGGCAAGATTCTTTCGACCAATTCTGCTTTTGATTTTGATAATGAAGAAGGGCCGATAATGAAGTTCACTAACGAATTATTGAAGTTGCTCCCGTGAGCATTTATAGTATGATGAAAACTATCAATGGTATCTATATGTTTAAACTGTGTAATATGTATCTTTTCCTGATTATGAAATTGTTGGTGGGATTCTTTTCTTTTTTCAACTTTCTCAATACAACCTATCTGTTTGAACACAAGAGAGTAGAGATCTTTCTTCCTAGGTTAGTTTCGATACAGCTAAATTTTTTCACTTGCTATTACTAACATGATCGTGACATTGTTCACTATTCAGGGAGAACTTATCTTAATAGATGAGGAAAGTGAGACGGATGTCATCATGATAAGTGAAGATGAGTTCGAGGATGACAATGAACATGAAGATTTATATAATAGCATGTGTGAGTTGTCTACTGAACCAGATAAAGAAAGAGCTAATAAAAATTATGAAGGTAAGAATAGTGAGAGTGAAGCTGAGGTTGCTCGAAACAGATCTTCGTGTATCGAGGAAGCATCAAAACCTGAAGTTATCATGTTCACTTGTTCAGAATCTGGTTCAGATATTGACGCCAATATTAATGGAAAAAGCAATATGGTTAGGGAAGTAACATCCAAAGTTGTTGCACTTTCAAGTTCCGATTCTAATTCTGGTTCAGATGATGAGAATGCTAATTCCAGGTGGAATTTAGTTGCGAATCCATCAATTCTTCATTCTTGTATCGGCCCTTCTTCATTATCTTTTTTATTCTGTATCAGCACTAATAGAAAACGGAAGAAAATCCGAATAATCCTAGATGATGCTCAACTGGGGGAAGGGACAAAGAAGAAAATTGCAATTGAGAAGGTAGATTTGGTTACTGCATATATGCAACAACTTTAACATCATGTTATATCTATATACTTATATAGGAATGCCAAGACCGCCTTAGATCTTTGGAGGTTACCAAATCTGTTGTGGCTGGAAAAGGTGCTGGAGTGGAAGTCCCCGACAATGCTTCTGTGGGTTACATAATAAACTCAATGAGAGAAGAAGATGAAGAGGCTGTGAGGATTCCTCCAAGCGTCTCAGCAAACCTAAAACCCCATCAGGTTTGAATATGGAATTTTACATTTCTGCTTCATATATTTTGTTTTGTCATTCAAATTTTATATATTTCGACAGTGGACTATAGATGAATCATATATCTGATATGAATTTGTCTTTATCTTTGTGTTAGCTGTTATTTTGCCTGAGCTGATGGAGAGCATTATATACTCACTATTTGCTCTCTTATATTATATATTATGGATGTTATTGCACAATGTTTTTGTAAATGTCATTGTCTAGATGTTCTTGCATTTCATTATGCACCTTCTTTACGAACACACAAGCACACAGATTTCAGGGGTTCGATTCATGTGGGAAAATATTATTCAATCAGTGAAGAAAGTGAGATCTGGTGATAAAGGCCTTGGTTGCGTTCTGGCTCATACAATGGGGTTAGGTAAAACTTTTCAGGTAAGCCTTCCAAGATAGACACACACACACTGGTTTCTCATTAAAGTTTCTGGCCACTCGTGTCAAAGGGCACGATCACCTATTTGATTACACATTTACATGAGTTCTCTAATGAAATGAACCGTTCTTATTTGAACACTGAATTTCAAACTTTTACAGGTCATTACTTTTCTATACACTGTTATGAGATGTGCCGACGTAGGACTAAGAACTGCACTTATCTTGACACCTGTAAATGTTCTACATAATTGGCGGCATGAGTTTATGAAGTGGAGACCATCTGAGCTAAAGCATCTTCGGGTTTTCATGCTCGAAGATGCTCCAAGGTTTGTCTTCATCTTTTTATGGTCATACTAACTCATAAACTTGACCTTGAAATTGATAGATCATGAACTTCTTGCTTGAGACAACTTCAAAAGCAAAACCAGCTTCATATCTATAAGCCCAAATATGTGCATATTCTTCATCAATCTTTTTTATATAATCTCCATAGCCTTATTTCTTCAGGGAGAAAGGGCTCGAGTTGCTAATGAAGTGGAGAACTGAAGGTGGCGTCTTCTTGATAGGTTACACTTCATTCCGAAACTTGTCCACGGGAAAGTCTTCTAAGGATCCCATGTGGCTAAAGAAATTAGCCACGCGCTTCAGGTGATCTCTCATTATTCAAACCAGAATCATTTTTCGAAATCTTGTTGCGACGATAATTAAGATGAATCCTTTGTAGGTTGGACCAGACATCCTTGTGTGTGACGAGGCTCATATAATCAGGAACACAATGGCTGACATAACCCAAGCTCTGAAGCAAGTGAAATGCCACAGAAGGATTGCCTTAACTGGATCACCTCTTCAGAACAATCTGATGGAGTACTATTGTGTATATTTTTCTACTCAGATAATTTAAATTAAAAGAAATCGATATGTTGGTTGTGAACCAACCATTCTGAGTTTCACCTGAAACAGATGGTTGATTTTGTTAGAGAAGGATTTCTTGGCAGCTGAGTTTAGGAATCGGTTAGACTTGCATCCTTGTAATCTTAGTCCAGTTTGAGCTTCGTTGGCACGCCTCCTTAATCCTTCTAGTGTTATTTTGCAGTTTCCAAAATCCAATTGTAAACGGCCAGCATACTGATGCTACCTCAGAGGATGTAAAAATAATGAACCAAAGATCTCATATTCTGCACACACAGTTGAAGGGGTTTGTTCACCGCATGGGAATCAGTATTATCAAAAATGATTTACCTCCCAAAACTGTTTTTGTTCTTGCGGTAAAACGATCTACATTACAGAGGAAACTGTATAAAGGCTTCCTCGACTTTAATGGGTTTACAAAGGGCAAGGCATCCATCGACAATAAATCCTTTTTTGCCGGCTACCAGGCCTTAGCTCAGGTCTAATTTATCTCTGTGGAAGTCTTAATTTGCATTGCTTCAACCTTTTTTCTGGAGTACATAAATGAATTACATTTTCTATTTAGATATTGAACCATCCTGCGATTTTGCAAATGATGAAAGATCACAAAGACCGAACTAAAGTGGAAGTTGTCGAAAAATGTGTTTCAGAAAAGCTGCAGACTCCTCACAAACAACTTAACAGTGCTTCTGGTTGTGAGGTGAGTGAATACATGTCTTTGATTGGATTTAGTGTGAATTAGAATCCCTTTTTGCAAGATTTTAGCAACTTTTCCGATTTATAGCAGGACCGGTGGAGTGGTCTTTTGCAGGAGAACTGCAGAGAGGTTGATTACAGTGGTAAAATGGTTTTGCTACTTGATATTCTAACAATGTGCTCCGACATGGGCGATAAGGCTCTCGTCTTTAGCCAAAGTCTGTCGACTTTAGACCTAATAGAATATTACCTCTCAAGACTGCCTCGTTCAGAAAACACCGGCAAACATTGGCACAAAGGGAAGGACTGGTAAAGGTAAACTCCTTATTCGCGATTTGTTCATCTATGCATGGAAAATATCTTCAAGTTTTTTTCTGTGTTTCGTACAAGCTTCTGTGTTCTTTGATCAACAGATTAGATGGAAGAACAGCGAGCTCGGAGAGGCAGAAACTGGTGGAAAAGGGTGAAATGTGTGTTGATTTCTACTAGAGCTGGATCTTTAGGCATCTATTTGTACTCAGCTAATCGAGTTATCATAGTCGACGGCTCATGGAACCCAACGTATGATCTTCAAGCCATATATCGGGCGTGGAGGTATGGCCAAACGAAGCCCATCTTTGCATACCGGTTGATGGCGTACACTACAATAGAGGAGAAAATCTACAAGCGTCAGGTACTCACTCCTCAAAGACGAGAGTAAGATGCTACATCAAATAAAATGTTAATATCTGTAAACTCGACAGGTGAACAAGGAAGGCCTTGCAGCTCGAGTAGTCGATAGGCAGCAGGTGCACAGATCCATCTCCAGAAAAGAAATGCTGAATTTGTTCGATTTTGTAGATGATGAGAGTTATGACACGATGGAACGATGGCCGGTTTCTCTTGTTGCTTCTTCCGACGAAGTAATGCAGAGTTTGATCAGCAGACATCAGCCCAGGTAGATCAATCAATCGTCGTTGAAACTTTTAAGATCGAGGGTTTGTCTGAACCGAAAAGTTCCTTGCAGATGGATTCTAAGCTACCATGAACACGAAGTGCTCTTACAAGAGAATGAAGACGAGAAACTGTCGAAAGAGCAGGACTTGGCGTGGGATGTTTACAAAAAGACGATCAAGACTGATGCTGCTCGACACGTTTCTCCACACAAGCAACACGTGATCATGCAGCAGCAGCAACATTCTGTCGAGACATCAAAAAATGATCCACCAAAACGAACCACGACGTGCACGAAGGCCACACACCTGCTAACATTGTGAGGAGTCGAGGCATAAAGATGGGTTACAGCACCATTTGTGGGGAATGTGATCGTGAAATTAGCTTGGAGGACCTCAATTGTTAAAAAGATTGACACGCGTTCGACTTTTTTGCTGCTTCGGATCGTGTTTTTGGTTATAACTTGTATGTTACATGTTACAATGTATGATCTGGAAAAACAGATCTCGATTCTCACATGTCTAGCACTGACACAATCAGTTGCAGGAGATCGATAAGCGTTGACTTTTTTCTTGTTTCGGAACGTGTTTTTCGAGGGTCTTTTTTGGTTATATGTTACATGTTACAATGTATGATCTTGTAAAAAGACGTACTCAATTCTCACACCAAGAGAGATCTAGCACACGACACAGCATAGGCGCTTGAAGCCTAAAAACACCGATTGAGTCGGCTAATTCTACGACTGGCCGAAAATTTTCCTACAAGTCGATTTTCAAACACGCAAGCTGAAGATTGCTTAACATCTTTCATCCCCGCACCAGTTGTCCTTCTCCTTTGGCCCCGTGGGCCCCTCCTCGCCGTAGATCTCGGTCGGAAACAATTCAATTAGGTTTTCCACAGAAAACCTAATGAAAAAGGGCAAGTGGTTAAGTATCTTCTCCAATTCAGATGTTGAGTCGTACACAATTGTAGGACCCCACTCTCTCATATACTG
>AYJT01083206.1:0-20097 GCA_001278415.1 Ocimum tenuiflorum | reverse complement strand
GGTTACGGCATCGGAGGGAGAGATGACAGCGGCCGTAGTTGGATCGACAAATTAAGAGCTCACAAGCTCACACAGGTGATGCTGTTTCAGAAGCCGTTGGTGAAATTGAAATTGGCCGATTTGTTGGCTTCAACGAACGATTTCAGCTCGGAGACTGTCGTCGTGTCGAGTAGGACGGGGACGATATACAGAGCCGTGTTACCTGACGGATCAGCTCTGGCGATCAAACGACTCAGCTCGTGCAAAATAGGGGAGAAGCAATTTAGGATGGAGATGAATAGGCTGGGGCAATTAAGGCACCCTAATTTGGTGCCATTGTTAGGGTTTTGCTTATTCGAGGAGGAGAAACTCTTGGTTTACAAGCATCTCTCAAATGGAACTCTCGGTTTAACGTTGATCGGGAATGGTAGCGTTTTGGATTGGCCGACTAGGTTTAAGATCGCATTAGGAGCTGCAAGAGGAGTTGCTTGGCTTCACCATGGTTGCAACCCTCCAATCCTGCACCAAAATATCAGCTCCAATGTTGTCCTTCTCGATGAGGATTTCGACGCCAGAATCATGGACTTCGGCTTAGCTAGGCTCATGGCCACTTCAGAGTCCAACGAGACTAGCTTTGCTTATGGGGATTTAGGTGAAGTTGGATATGTTGCACCGGAGTATTCAACCACGACGGTTCCTTCTCTGAAAGGCGATGTTTATAGTTTCGGTGTGGTGCTTTTGGAGCTGGTAACTGGCCTAAAGCCTCTTGATGTGAGCAGTGCTGATGAACTGTTTAAGGGCAGTCTAGTGGACTGGGTAACACAGCTGACTGGCGCGGGTCGGATTAAAGATTGCATCGATAAACAGCTTTGTGGGAAGGGCAATGATGAGGAGATTGTGAAGTTGTTGAAGATTGCTTGCAGTTGTGTGGTTTCTCGGCCTAAGGATCGGTGGTCTATGTACCAGGTTTATGAATCGATGAAGGGCATGGGCGGGCTTTCGGAGCATTACGATGAGTTCCCTCTCTTGTTTGGGAAGCAGGAGTCTGCTAGTCCAGTGTGAGGAAGGTGAGTATTGAGGTTAATTTAATCCAGTTCAAGACTTAATCTTGGACATATTTCTGGTTGTCTGATGGAATTGTGAGTATTGTTTGTGTTGGCGATGGTGTTTGTTTGTTGGTTTGTATTATGAAAAGCTGTTTCTTGCTCTTCATAATATTGCATCCTTGATTCTCTCCCCTTTAACACACAAACCAGTAATGGAAATGGAAATCTCCATAAAAGCATCACCACGGAAAAAAAAACAGGTGCAGTTCAGACCATGCAATATAAGTTTACGAGTTATTCAATTATATGTTAAACGAGAGTTATTTTTTTTTAAAACAATAGAAATTATCAAAAATTGTTCAAATGTAGGACGAATTCATTTTTTCGATACCGATTGAGTCAACATATTGCATTATGAATTTATTTCGTGAAGGCAAATGATCTCGAATCTTTTCAAATACGCTATGTTGACTCGGTTTTCCAATATCAAATTAAAAATCATCCAATATTTGTACATTTTTTATAGCTTGTATGTTTATTAAAAATTTCAAAAAATTTGTATTATCTAAAAAAACGCATAGTTTAGAATATAATTTGAATATTTTCCCTAAAGATTACATAAATACCATTATTCAATGAAAAAGAGATGCATATTCCTTATTTACGTTATTTCCGGTTTCCTTATTAAAGTTTTTCATTAATTTATTAGTGTACAGGAGATGGATGCCTGAAATAAGACTTTTATTAATAAAAAATACACAAAGTACACCTATTATGCACCATTTCCTAGATCAAGACTATAATTCTCAATGTCTTCGCACCATAAAACTGACCACTTAACAAAATTCTAATAAATCACAACCCACGAATGAGGCCCAATGAAACCCTGATGGAAATGAGGAGGTTTCTTGTTAGACTGTCTAAATCATTTAGGTGGTGTTGACTTTAGGATCCAGGGTAAGTATGTATTTCGATTTAGAATTCAAGGTGGATATGGATTTGGATTGATAGAATTGAATTATTTAGATCCGCCTAAACTATTTAGGGGACCTAACACAAGTTTTTGCTAATGAAAATTACTTAATTAAATCAAAGGAAATAACTTTAATAAAGAAACCCAATAAGTTGTATCTCTAACAGAAATGATTACATTACACGAATGATGCAAGATTCCATAAAAGCCTCTCACTCTAGCACAAGCATCCCACACAGTTGCACAAGTCACGGTTCGAAGACAGAATCACCTTTCTGCAGGTGAATAGTTATGCATTTGCAGAGCTTGTGCTCTCCTGAGACCCTCCACAACCGTATTCATCGATGGGCGATGGGCTTCCTCGCGGCTACAGCAGCCAAAAGCAACTTCGAGAAACATATCCATACAATTCTGTGTTATCTCCATCATGTTCATGTCAATAATTAAATGAAGAGTCTTTGTCTTCAATGCCTCGGACACCATGTCTGGTAAAAGGCATGGATACCCGCCTGAAGAATTTGATTTCTTCCCACACAACACTGCTAACAAAAGCAACCCAAACATGTAGACATCAGATTTTTCAGTAAGGCTTGGTGGAAAAAGTTGTTGTCTGTGATGATAGTCTTGAACACTCAAGAAGCCCAGAAAAGAGCCAATAGTAAGAAGCTTTGCATGAAAGCTATTATCAACAAGAATGGTGTTGGGGCTGATTCCTCCATGGACGAGTTTCGAGGTATGCAGGCATCTCAATGCATCTGCTGCACCTATGCAGATCTTGAGCCTGCAAAGCCAAGAAAGATTATAGTAGCTGACGTAGCTAAGGTGAGATGAAAGAATACCGAGGCCCTCGTTCTTGTATCCGACAATCATTTGGCCGTCACTGCAGCAATATCCCACCATTGAAGCAAGATTGGGGTGGCTGAGATGTGAAACATCTCTCAGCTTTGAGATGTCACCAGGTATGTAAGCCCATCTGTATATAACATAAGCATTGATGTTGAAATAACCCCACCCTCTGTATATTGTGTAGGCTCCATTGTATGTAATGTTGTAGTTACTGAAGTTGCTCGTTGCAGCAGCAAATAGCGACATTGAGTAGCACTGGGAAAGTTGATCGCCAAACATCGATTCTCTAGATCTGACCGATGTTGAGGCGCGTTGTTTGTTTGTTTTGAAGGTGATTATTAAGACCAGAGTGATTACAACAGCTAGGATTGAGGCAAGGGGATGAGACAACTGATGAGCTAGAGTTAAGAGCAGAAGAGAACAGAGGAGGAAGATGAAGGCGAAGGCCATGATGATTGAAACAACTAACTTTTGCATATTACTAGTGCTTGCAGAAATATATGAAGTTGATCATGAAGAATTTCAAGGTAATAACTGGCAGATAGTTTATCATTTACATAACATCAGAAATGTTTATTATATCTGCTCCTGTGTAAATAAAATACAGATAAATGCCTCTTGGACTTGACTAATTCCTTACATCTAACATGAAATGAGACCGGCATCACTATTCAGGACATGCAGTCAACACAAACACGTATTAAACCCTCAGAGACCAATTCCTGGTGGATCAGAACTGCATATAAAAAGCAATGGAAAAACTTAAGAAAAAGAGATCAAAATCCCTCTGCTGAGGCTTCTTGTTTGTTAGTCAGGCTAGAGTGGCTTCAACCACCAAGAGAAGTGCAGTCAAGGTTGCTGTGGTTGAGTTTTGCGGGTCGGTTATTTTCGGGTTTATTAATCGTTGGCTTCTTTGTATTAGGTCGGTCGAACGTTTTTGGTCCTCCACTCCTACTTGAAAATGAAATTACTTGATCAAGAAGATGAAGATGAAGGCCATGGTGATTGAAACAGCGAACTTTTCCATACAGCTGCAGAAATATAATATATGATGTGGTCATATGGCAGATAGTTACTCTAATCATACAAATATCCTCAAAAATGTTAATTATTGTCCAAGTTTTGCTATTCAAACCCGCCATTAAAGAAATCATCATGGACTATACAACAGCAAGCATACACCCCTAACAAGCATCATCTCTTTTTATAGTCTTCTTAATTCTTAGTGGAAAGACGCATTGAATAAGAATTATCAAGTTGAATTCTCTCATAATATCGTGTTTGGATTGGTGACCTAGAAGAAAACATTATCCAAAGAATAAGTATAATAGGTCACTTTTATTATCAAACATTGACCAATTTTGAGCCTTCTCAACAATGGTTGGTGGTGTTGATTTATAATCCGATGTTCAATTTCTGCATTAAAACATTCCATTTCAGATTAACTATGAAATGATTCACCATTTATGTTTGTGCATCAACTAGTTTTCTTTAATTTATAGGTCGTTTTTGTGGATTATAGTGGGAAACTCTGCAGCTATTGAACTTGCGCATTCTCTCAATCATTTCTATAACCAAAACCATACAAACTGAATCTACATACTGTTGTATTCGTAATTAGAAAGCTGACAAATACCGCAAACCGTTTTGGCCTAATCTTCTGGATAAATTTCCAAAGTTATACAGACAAGATGAAACCACAAAGGCTGAGCAAACTTTTCAGTGAACATCCCTTTTTGATTGACCAAAGACATTCATAAATTTGCAAGCTAATAATACAGAGATGAAAAAAAGGTGTGTTAAAAAATAGAACTGCATTTGCAACCAAATTCCAATACAGAACTTACACCAGTCTCAAGGTTACAATGTGAAATCAATTAAAAATCTGAGAAATAACTAGAAAAGGAAATTAGTTGATCAAATCATGTTATGGTCAGCCTCATCATTTACTATACCCATTGATCAGAACTGATGTCTGAAAGCCACCTGCATCACTGCTCAAAATGTAAGAAAAGCTTTCTCTACAACTCAAAAAGCTTCAAAAACCAAAGGCTCCAACGTCTCAAGTACTTTCCGAAGGTTAAAGTGTTAATCGAGGCAGGACTATATTAACACCGGAGGATGCTACGAGCAGACACGGGCTCGTTGACCCTCCTGTCCCTGCAGAAGAGATATGGATAATTTATCATCCCTTTCTGCTAAACATCGCTTGTACGGAACAAAACCTTTTGAAGATTCTTTAGATTCAACAACATTAGCATTTCGACCATCAGCATTGACCCATCCACTATTTGAACCAACCAAAGACCCTTCCCTTGAATTCTCTCCATCTTTCATTCTTTCTTTGAAGGGAAAGTCTGAAACAAGCTCTGCAGCAACCTTCTCAGAAGATAATCGATACGGGTACACTGGAAACATGTTGCCCATGTGGCAAGAAAAGTTTGCCACTGGATGTGGTGGCATACAAGGAGGAGTTCCGCTGTCTGAAACAAATCGACAAGCAAGTTGTGAATCTTCTGAGTTGTTACAGCTTAACCCGTGAACAACGTTGTTACTATTGGTGTCTGACTTCTCATTCACACCACAGCCTAGTGATGATGATTCAGAGTTCTCCACAAATTTTAAACATTGTTTTGGGGTATCTCTTACCAAGACAATCTTTCCAAAGAGTTTAATGCTCAAATAAGGCTCGACGGTGTATGGAGAATCCAGTGTAGATTCTGTCTCCTGTGGGAACAGTTCAAACTTCTGCATCTAAACAGAAAAGACCAAAAAAAGAGTCAATGCTTTAGTCCCAAAATTTGGACGAACTTCAAATGAGGATTACAGTGGAATACCGTGGTGGATTTGCTATCCGGGACTGAAGCAGGAGATATTTTCATCGATAAACGAAAACCATGTTCCTGTTTCAAGGATGTATTTGATGTTTCATTGCCATTGTCAGTAGCGAATGAAGCCGGTGAGAGGCAAGATTTGTGCATGTCTGCAACTGGAGATTCAGCATTATCTGAACCAATTGCTGAAAAAACTGAAGTCGGGGAGTAGTTATCTCTTTTAACAATTGAAACGTCATCAGTCAATCCTTCTGTGTTAGCTTGATCAATTGTTTTTCGGGGATAAGGATGTAGAGGTTTCTTTTTTGGCCGAGGAGGAGGGATCTCGATTGGGCTCAATAATCCCTCAGCATCAATTGATGAGTCCCTAGTGACCTTGGCGAAGAATTTTTGGGCATGACTCCGAATTTGGATGGCGGTCTTGCTGCCCATGTGCTCTGCATGACAATAAAATCTTTACGAAATATTTCTTTGTACTTGAACAAAATGAACAGTAGAACTAACTTGGTTTCGAAGGCCTTTTTATGGTGTGAACAACCCTATACCATACTCACCTTCTATCTGCCGCCAAGCACGACCATATAGCTTCAGAGCTTCAATAAACCTTTGATGCTCTTCCTCTGTCCACCTCTCTCTTTGTTTTGTGATGGTATAGGGTTTTCTCACCTAATATACGTAATAAACGAATATCTACATTATGTGTATACGACAAAGAACATGGATTCAATCTACATCACATGAAGTAATCTAGTAACAACGTCACATGGAAGGAGGGTTAAAACCTTAGGTGCATAGCCATTTTTATTTGCTTGAGAAGCCGAATTAGCATCCTGGCTTGCACCTGCAGTTTGAACCTGCATTACAAACGCGCACCAATCAGAGAAGCCATCACAATGGGCTCTACAGCCACAAATGTATTACTTGCCCTTCATATTTTTGCCACAGTTAGCTTCTGATTTTGGGTTCGGATCTCACTACTAAGTATTTGTGAAGGACGTGAAACGATCCATGCTAAAAACGTGTAGGGAGAGATACTAGATGTTCAAATATTTATTAATTCTTACACTACAATTCCTCATTTTCCAAGAAACAAGACTCACAAGCTTGACCCACCAAATCAACTCAGTTCTCCTAGAAAATTCATTCTAAATTGAGATACAGGTTTAAAGCAACCTAGGAGCTTAACAAAACTTGCCACCATCAGTTAAGGCAGAAATATAAGGACTTATCCTAACCTAAGATGAAAGGTTGCCAAAGCAACTTGGCACAAATGAAGTTGCAGAGAATTCACAAATTCAAGACACGTATTTGATTTCCAGCATTTGATGTAAACCAGAAACCAAATGGGGTAAAAACGACAAGTTCTGCGTATAATATAAAATGGGCATCTATTATTATTGCAGATTACAAATCAACGAGTAAGTCCTAACCCAGAAAATCAAATGCTTGCAGAAATTACTCATTACAAAGCAAAATAAAACCAAAATACAACATGGGATTCAATAAATCACACACCTTAGCTTCAGCAACCATGGCTCCAAGAACGTGAAATGGGCGAAATTTTTTCAAAAGCTTTACACAGAATTAACAATTGTCCACCGCATAAAACAGCTCGAGAAAGGTGAAAATCCAAATCCTGAATGATGAAACCAAGCGGTCACGAAAGAGAGGAAGGAGGTGCAGTCCCAGTGTGAAAGGTGTATAAATGGAGATAGGAAGAGGGAGAGCCACGTAGGATTATGCCGATTTCTTGCCACAAATCTCAGAATATTAAACTGAAAAACTCTTGTAATAAAATATCAATAGAAAGGTCGAGAAGGTCGGAGGAGAGAAAGATTTTTGGTGGTGGTGGGCACTGAGACTTCTTGTGGCTGAGATTAAACGCCTCTCTGCCACGTGTCAATGGTGCGCTATGTCGCCATATCTTTCTCTCAATTCTTGCAACACCAGACCAAGACCACTCTCTCTCGCCCTCCAAAAATTGCGTGACTTTCTCTCTCACTTTGTGGAAGATATTCAACCGCAAATATTCAACTACAGTAATATCTTCTTTTTTTCCCTTCACGAGATGCAGCCATTTTTTTCTGGGAGGCAAAAATAATGAATTTGGTAGCTTTTCATAACTGTTTTTCTTGATCATTTATTGATTCACGCCTGTAATATGTGGCTCCAAATAGATCTGGCAAGTCCAACTTGCAATTAAAGCTGGACATGAGCATCTAAATCTATCCTCCCATTGGCTCTCTCGTGATGTTTGGATCCTCTCTCATCATATAATATTAATTTCCAATATATCATTGGTAATTTAATTTCTTTTCTATTTATTGTAGACTAGAATGTTTTTGTGCTCTTGCTTTGCTTTAAGTACAATCAAGATATTTCGAATTTAATACCGCCACCCTCATTTTTATGATTACTTTTTGTGAGGAAAAAAATACAAAAAGATTATTACTTGTCTAGATTAATGTTGATTAACATTAACATGCCCTTTGTTATGCCTATAGAGGTCTTATATTCATGGGTTGTTCTTTATTTTATGAAAAAAAAGAGAAACAAAAAGACTAGGATAGCCCCTCAAAAAAAAGGTTAAGATTATACACATGGCCTTTGGTTATGTTGTGTGGCGCCAATTGTAATTATTTTACTATCTATTGGAGCTAGAACCTCTTTTATCCATTTTATGTGGCTGCAAATTGAAATTGCAAACTGATAGATTAAAGGGTGGATATTTTGGTCAAAATGAAAGATGATACATGTCAAATATTCTGTACTTGCAGACCAATTAAACCAGGCCATGTAATCATATATTAGTAGTTTTATTTGATATACAAATCTATGAATTAGTTAATCATTTATTATCTGTTTTGTTTAAATATTGATACTCAAAAAATTATGATCAACTCATTACTTTATTCAGTTACAGCTCATGATCAGAGCATCATCTAATCTATTATGCTGTAAAAATTTTATATGTCGGGAATATGAGAGTCAGAATATACATAGATCCACATCTAATATTATTAAAAGTACAAAAATGCCCATATTTTTTAAACCAAGAGTTGTATATAAACAATTCCAAAAAAGGAAAGTAGAAGAAATGATTAAGATGATGCATGAGCAAGGGAGATGAGGTGCCTCAGCAGCTACAGTCTTTGCTCTTACTGCAAGCAAAGGGGGTTAAAATGTCATCATGCTCTAAAGTAACTACTTGTTTGCTATTTCTAGAAACTTATGGAATGAATTATAAAATAAAAAAGTTCCCAATTAGTAACCCAAACTTAGAAGGAAACTCTAGATGTGAATAGTTTTTTTCCCCTTCAAATCTACAAAAATGGGTAAGTTCTAACAAAATAAATAAGTGGAGAATGAATTATATAGAATGAAAAAAAAAAAAAAAACTCAATCAAACAATTTTTCATAACTTTTTTAAGGTACTTTTTCGAAAATATAAACAAACGGAGAGTTCACTTGTGATGCATCTCTTATACTGCTTATAAATAGTTTGTAATTTAGGTTTTATGATATTCAAGTAATAAATATTTTGAATTCTCAATAAACTAAGTTCGGGCCGACACTTGCTTAATATTATAGTTTCACAAGCTTAATATTATAGTTTCACAAGCTCAAGTGTGTGAATGCTCCAATACGAGAGAGTGAATCATAATATTTTATTAGGAAAAAATTCGGACGATCATGGGGCAGTCAATCTAATTAGCTTTTGCGCGGAGGTGGCAAAAAATGTAGCGTACGTGTGCAATCTAAATATATAAGTGAAAATGTAGTTGACGTTATACATAACTGATTTTAGACAATAGAATACCTTACACAACTATATTTCATGTGTATACATGTGTTTATGGCCCCAGCACTTTAATATGTGTTGCTACAGTAATGCTAAAATTTATAAAATCAATCAAATTTATGTTTTCCCTTAATTTATTAATTCTTAATGAATCGTGTAAAAGATATATGTGGCGAATCTTGTTAGGCTCATAAATAACTGGGCCATTCTCATTCGAACTCTATTACTGAAACAACAATAATATAATGATAAGTTAGTTAAATTCCAATTCGTCTTTGGCTGAATCAATTTTTTGGTCTCTTAGGAAGAGCGGCTAATAAAAAAGAGCCCTTAAGATATCGCACTTTTGTAAGTGATAGAAGGCATGAATCATGTTGGGTGAGTATTAGTTGCATGTTGTGTATACTGGGCAGATTCCTAAAGAAGGAAAATCAAGTAAATATCTAATTTCGTCTCCATCAATGGTTGAGTTGTATGGTTGTTCATGTTTAATGAAGGCAGGCTTGATCATCATTTTGCTTCAAGGAAATGTGTTTGTATTTGAGGTGTAGAAGATGATATTAAATCTTTCTGTTGATGCAGTCTGTCCTTTTCTGTTTTGTCAAAATATAAACGGTAAACTTCTTGTTGGTGGGGAAGTTTCTAAAGATTTGATGAGTTTGAGTGGCAATTCTAAGTCAACGACTTATTCTCCCAAAAAAAAAAAAGGAAAAGATAATTTGAATCTTGACTTTAGCACAAGGATTTGGCTATAATAATACTATTCAAAACAGTGAAATCCTTTTCGAATGAACCCACACCAATTTTTTTTATTTGATACTTGTAACTAATGAATCTTTTATTCCTTTAAAAAAAATAAAATTGGTCAATGCTTAACCAGTGAAAAACATTTGTACTGTTCACAGAATTTTCTCAGAAATTATAACATCAGTCAACTGTGAAAGGATAACCTTATTCTATGAATTTTAATCGTCATACTTTGTATATATATTTAAGCAATTTATCTATGAGCCAGGAATTCTTTCTTCTAGCAGATCTTGAAAAATTTAACACAAAAGTCAATAATCTAAAAGCCTACGGCATCATGTAACCATGATATCAACTCATTTAGTCATTAGATTTAGCAACATGTAAGGTGAAAAAAATGCATAGTCAAACAACTAGCTGGTAATGAAGCTGCAACACAATTCCAAGTATTATTCTAGTAAAAATTAGCCTTCAAGAGTTATGCCTATAAATTCTCATGCAAAAAAGAGAATTAGCACACATTTCCCTCACCTTTACTTCACAAAAAATGGCTTTTCTTACAATGAGATATTCCTTAATCTTTTCACTCACAATCTCATCACACATATTCATGTTTGCTGATCTTCCTTTTGCAGTGTGTTCAAATGAGGCCGATAAAGAAGCACTAATCGCGTTCAAGTCCCTAATAACCGATGATCCTCACATGGCCTTAGCCTCATGGAATGAATCTTCCGACTTCTGCAACTGGACTGGAGTTCAATGTGGCTTCAAATCTCAAAGGGTCACGAGTTTAAATCTCACACGACGAAATATAGTTGGAACAATAACACCCCATGTTGGAAATCTTTCCCTCATCAGGATTCTTGATCTTTCAGGAAACTCATTCCATGAAGGGATTCCCTCAGAGCTTGGGAATCTTGGCAATCTTGAAATCTTAAATTTGAGTAATAATCTTCTTCAGGGGCAAATTCCACGTGGCCTGTCAAACTGTTCGAGCCTTAAAGATCTGGCTTTGGACCATAACAACTTGACAGAGACAGTCCCATTTGAGCTAGGATCACTCACAAAGCTTCTTAGGTTGTACCTAGGCAACAACAATCTCACAGGTACAATCCCATCTTCGGTTGGAAATTTAACATCTCTCGTTGAGCTAGATATGTCTTACAACTATCTTAATGGCAAGGTTCCTAGTTCAGTGTCAATGTTGAAGAGCCTTAAAACTATTAGGCTGTCTGTAAATTACCTATCTGGTGAGTTCCCTCCATCGCTCTATAATCTGTCATCACTCGATTTCATAGCCCTGTCCTTCAACAACTTGACTGGTAATCTGAGAAATGATATTGGACTTGCTCTGCCTAACCTCAACAGGTTATGGTTAGCTTACAATTTCTTCACTGGCCCTATTCCTGATTCCTTCCCTAATGCTTCAAAACTCGAAAACATTGACCTGATCCGCAATAACTTCACTGGGGAAGTGCCTCTCAATTTAGGACAGCTAGATTTGAAGAAATTGAGTGTTGGCTACAACAACCTTGGACTAGGAAAATCAGATGATTTAAAGTTTGTCTCCTCTTTAACAAACTGCAGCAACCTAGGATTTCTTCACTTCGGTGGTAATCAATTTGGAGGAGACCTGCCTCTCTCAATAGCAAATTTGTCAACTAAGTTGGACACGCTCTATTTACACTCAAATGTGATCTATGGAAGCATACCAAAAGAGATTTCAAATCTTGAGAGCTTAAGTACACTATATATGTTCTCAAATAATCTGAATGGCGCCATTCCTGATTCTTTTGGGATGCTTCCTAACTTAGCAAAACTCGTTATAGGGTCTAACCGGCTAACAGGCAAGATCCCGTCTTCCATTGGAAACATTACAAGCTTAATGTGGTTATTTTTGTTCGATAACATGTTAGAGGGAGTGATACCATTATCCCTAGCCAATTGTGAGCAACTTGTTTTCATTTCGGTTGCACAAAACAATCTGACAGGGATCATACCTCAAGAAGTTGTTGGGATTCCATCTATTCTGTCGTTTAATGTGTCGAATAACTCCCTCACTGGCCCTCTGCCAGAAAATATAGGAAACATGAGCCATCTTGTTGAAATTGACCTCTCAAACAACAGATTTTCTGGTCAGATTTCAGACAACATAGGAAAGTGTTTGGCCCTAGACATTATCTGGTTGCAAGGAAATTTCTTCGAGGGAAGGATTCCGAATCTAGAACATCTGAATAACCTTAACTACTTAGACCTTTCCAACAACAATCTTTCAGGAAAAATCCCAGCTTTTTTAACAAATCTTCCCTCATTCATCTCCTTGAATCTGTCTTTCAACAATCTGGAAGGTGAGGTTCCTTCTTCAGGTGTTTTTGCAAATGGGACTGCGTTGGATGTTCGTGGGAATTCCAGACTCTGTGGTGGAATCCCTGAACTGAATTTACCACCATGCCCCCATCAAAGAATCAGAAAGAAACATGGACTAAAAACTCCAATACTGATCTTGATCATTCTCTTGCCTACATCATTTGCTGCTCTATTACTGGTTCTTACCCTGATTTACTGTACACGAACGCGAGTGCAGAAGCGACACAACTCAGTGTCCGAATCCCAGAACTTCTTCCCAAAGATTTCCTATGAAGAACTGGTAAATGCTACTAATGACTTCTCATCGCAAAACTTGATCGGTTCAGGCAGTTTTGGGAGTGTTTACAAGGGCAATCTGAGCTCGGATGGAACAGTCGTCGCAGTTAAAGTTCTCAACCTCAATCAGAAAGGTGCCTCGAAAAGCTTCATGGCTGAATGCCAAGCTTTGAGAAACGTCAGACACTACAACCTAGTCAAGGTGATAACCGCCTGTTCTAGCAACGATTTCCATAGAAACGATTTCAAAGCTCTTGTTTATCAGTTTATGCCTAATGGGAGCTTGGACAAATGGCTACATCCAGAAGAAAACACATTTGAGCAACATAGGTTGAGCATTCTTCAAAGGATTAATATTTCAGTGGATGTTGCTGCTGCACTGCATTATCTTCATCACCAAAGCCAAATACCGGTCGTTCACTGTGATCTCAAGCCACAGAATGTGCTTCTTGATCATGATATGACTGCTCGTGTTGGTGATTTCGGTCTAGCTCGTCTTCTTCCCAAATCCGGAGATAAAGAAAATGCAGAGCAATTCAGCTCACTAGCCTTCAAAGGAACCATTGGGTATGCTGCTCCAGGTAATAACCACTAGTTTGAAAAACTCACATGATTCTTGTTCTAAAATCTTTCCATTCACACCAACTCGAAGTGTTCCCAAGATCGGGATCCCACGTAGGATCGGTAGGATCGGATCGTAAAATCAAGAGATCCCATGAAAATGTCTTTTAAACTCGCCAATATATTCTAAAATGTGTGTTCAACTAATTATTTACATAGATTTAGCCTTAATGACTTGGTGCATGTAGTCATAACAATATTCCAGCCAAATACTATTTATCGGGAAGAAAATTACATCGTTTAGATACATAAGGTTGGATTATATAATTCCAGTACGTAGAATCATTCAAATGTTTCAATTTTAGCTTGCAACATAAAGAGTTATGGTGAAAATAAGAAATCAACACGACCACATCATATTATGTTCACAATCAGAATAAAGCTAAAAGATCACTTTAGTTATAACTAACATTACCTCCAAATTCATTTTCTTCCAATCAAATCCTTCACATCATTTTTATTTTGGTTAGAATCTTGATATTTGCATCGTTCCTCACAATCTCATTCTCAATTTCATCAAGTACGAGCACGTGAGGGACGAAGAACAGTGAAGGCATATGCGTGATTGCTTGCGAATAAATTGATTGTGGTTGGCTTGGTAGGGTCATGAGTGACTCAAATAGGCTCATAAGAAATAATAATGAACTTAAAAACAACTCAAAAGAATCAAGTTCATAATTAGCCTTTAAATTCAGAAATTCCATGGGATCTAGTCCATAAATGTAAGATTCGGCAAGATCCTATAGATCCTACAGGGATCTAGTAAGATTCAAGATAGATTTCTCCGACTCTAAGATTCAGGATCGGGATTCTGATAACCGTAGCTCAAACTACTATCTGAAACTCATCTACCAACTGTGCAGAGCAAGGCATGGGGGCAAAAGTGTCAATCCTGGGAGACATATACAGTTTTGGAATCCTCTTGTTAGAAATCTTCACAGGGAAAAGGCCGACTGACAATGAGTTTTCAGACAACTTGAGCCTGCACCAGTTTGTGAAGATGTCTATACCACACAAAGTCACAGAAATCCTGGACAGCTCAGCTCTGTGTGTAGAAGTTTCTGGAACTGCTGAGACATGGAATGAAGCTTGGAGCAGCCTCAGAGACGAACAGCACGAATGTTTGATCCGTGCTCTCAGAGTTGGAGTTTCATGCTCATCTGCATCACCAAAAGATAGGATGAGCATGCACCAAGCTCATCATGAACTAATGATGATCAGAGATGGGTTTTTCGACGGCGGAGTTGAAGACAAGAACAAACTTGCATCAATCAGCCGCAGGTATTTTTTCTTATTACAGAACTGAACCCTATTTACTCTGTCCTAACATTATATCTTCTTTTTCAGGTCCATTGAGCATGTTGAAGAAGTTTAATAGGTGAAACAACAAAGAAACCACCAGCACTTTTCACAAGCCATTTTGTTCAATTATATTACAGCATCTTTTTTCTTTTCTTCTTTTTTTTTTTTTGAAGTGGCAACATGATTATGTAGATTCTAATAAAACTAGAAACTTGTTCATTCTTGATCATGGTGTAGTTCTAATGGAGTAAAACTCCGTTTTCCATCTACGAAAAAGAATATGATAAAATGGAAATCTTAGCTTAATGAGCAGAATTTAGCAGCTCTCCATATATATATATATATTATACAAAATCTATACAAATAGTGTTGCATCCTGTATTCTTGCAATACAACCACATAGAGTGCGTATGCATGTGATGATATAATAAGGAATAACGTGGTGCATTGGAGAAGTGAAAAAGTAGTTATGGTACTGCGGTGATGCATACAGACTGGTAAAATGTGGGAAACTGAAAGGTGCTAGTCTCCATCATTCTTGCAAACGGTTATGCGTTTCCTACACGCTTGCATGATTATGACATCCGCCATTTTGCTCGCTCTTGCTGTAATATTTCCCTCTTTCATCCACCAAAATTAATTCAGGAAATAAATAATTATATACAAGCAATAATTTGCAATGGTGGTTCAAGTTTCGGTGAGGATGGAGCATGAACTAGTGTACGATACACCCACTTTTACTAATGGGTTGGTACTTGGTTGAGGGGTTCCACGACAAGGACTCCGACCTAAGATTATTTTAGGTAGATATCATATAATTTATAATTAAGAATGCTATCATTTACCATCATATAAATAGTCATGTTTTGGTAGTACCCGAACGTAGTCATTAATTAAAATATCAAATCAATAGTGGTATAATACTCGATCCAATGCTACTTATAACAAATTTAATTTGTGATACCTTGAGAAAGAATTTCATAAATGTTATCATAATTTCGCCCTTTAAATTGATATTATGTTGACATGCAGCCGTATTTTCAAAGATAATTGGAGAATATTCACAAAGAAGATCCTCATTTCAACCAGTAAAATGATGGGGCACTGAAAATTGTGTCAGTAAAACACAAGTACTAATAATAATAAGATGCATCCATGATTAAAATAAAAGGAAAAAGATATTGAGAAGGACCGAGTACTTGGATATGTAGTGTGTGGTAATATAGAATCAGCATCTCATACAAAGTGGAAACACCAATTATTTTTCTAGCTTGACTATATGAACCAATAGAGGAAAAACTTGATTGGTGCAATACCAGCCTCAAATTTGGGATATTAGTTCACTATATGTAATGACATGTTAGGCAATAAGCTACTCCTATGTAATAATACATGGCCAATTTTGCACTGAGCTAATAAAGCATAATAATAACAATAATTATAATCCTAGTTCTGCCTTACTCAGATTGGCACCTTCGAGGAATCAAAAGACCAACTTTTTTAGTGGTATAACACGTCAAACAACCACCCAATAACACCAGCCATTTGTAATCCAAATCCAATACATCCCAAGAGTAGTGAGTGACAATCATCATCTTCTTTACAGTTTCTTTTCTCCCTGCATAAAAGGGGCCACTTTCAAGAATCACACACAGAGACACCTTGTCTGAAATGGATGAGGAAAGACATGAACTTGTTAGAAAGTCAAATGCAGTGGGAGACAAGGTGCAGCTTACAGTGGATGAGGTGGTGGAAGAGTATGTGGGGTCATTTGGATTCTCACAGCTTGTGCAGGTAACCTTAGTGTCCCTGGCTAGGATATTTGATTCCCACAGCACTCTTGTCACCATCTTCACAGATGCTCAGCCGCAGTCGTGGCGGTGCATTGGCCAAGATTGTGGTGGTGGAAGGGCTGCTTCCGTCTGCGGCTTGAAGCCGGGAAGTTGGGAGTGGAGTGGTGGCAATTCAAGCTCCACAATTGCTGAATGGGGGCTGGTTTGTGATCGTAGATATCTTGCTGCTCTCCCTGCTTCAGTTTACTTCCTTGGTTCTCTCATAGGTTTCTTCATATTCCCAACATGCTCTATTACATTAAACTGCAAGTTTAAGATTGTCTGAATTCAAGAATGCTATCACTCACAGAAGAAATGAATAAAACAGTGATTGTTTACCTGGGATAAGATTCAATATTTTCATGCTTCCATGCATCAAGCAAAAAGGTGCTGAAATTTCTCTTAATGAGTTACCATGTGTGGTGACAGGCTATGCAGTCTTTGTCTGGCTGGCGGATGGATGCTTAGGATGAATAAAACAGTAATTTTACCATAGGATACGATTTGATATTTTCATGCTTCCATGCTGTCAAATGGTAGAATATGAAAACATGTAGCAGAGAAGTAGTAGTAGGAAATTATCAAGCTAACCCACTTATTTATACTTGTAGAGTTAATTTATTCTAGGAGCTAAATCAATCTGGAAACATATCAAGTCCTTAACTATCACCATCACTACCATAATAAACTATATTATCTGTTAAAATGTCCCCCATCGACTGGAGATCAAGGCCTGTGTTAGTTTGTAAAGGTGAGGGTATCCCACCCTTACAAGCCGGTTTTGTAGGGGTGAATGGAGCCCAATAATCAAGTTTAATAATATCTAACACATGCATCGAGCAAAAAGGTGCAAAAATTTCTGTTAATGACTTACCGTGTATGCTGACAGGCTCTGCAGTCTTTGGCCGGTTGGCAGATGGAAGCTTAGGACGTAAAAGATCAGTGCTTGCTTCATGTCTTCTAACCGCTGCAACCATTCTCCTAACTTCCTTCTCCCCTAACATTTGGATATACTCTCTTCTCCGTTTTGCAAATGGATTTTCTCGAGCAGGCATTGGCATATGCTGCCTTGTGCTTTCCACGGAATCCATTGGTCGGAAATGGCGCGGTCAAGTAGGCCAATATGGGTTCTTCTTCTTCGCAGCAGGGTTTCTTTCGATCCCATTGATCGCTTATCCGACCAGAACAAGTTGGAGAAATTTGTACAGAGTTATTTCAGTCCTTCCACTTCTTTACTCAATCCTTATACTAATGCCCTTTGTATCAGAGTCTCCAAGGTGGCTTCTTGTGAGGGGAAGAAACGAAGAAGCTCTCAACGTGTTGAGAAGATATGCAAGAATCAACGGAAAAGAGCTGCCTCCTAATTTGTGCCTGTTACAACCCTTTACTAATGAGAAAATGACAGAATGTAAAGGAGAGAACAAAAATAACACCTCTCCCACTGAGAGACTGTGGAATACTAGATGGGCTGTGAGAAGGATGACCATGGTTATGTTAACTGGTTTTGGGATTGGTTTCGTGTATTATGGTGTTCAACTCAACGTTGAAAACCTCAACTTCAACCTGTACTATACTGTTGCAATAAATGCGATGATGGAGATTCCAGCTGTTTTTGTAGGGAGTGTGTTGATGGCCTTCACAGACCGACGCCTTCTCTTCTCCATGTCAGCTTTTCTTACCGGAGTTTCTTGCATCCTCTGCACTGTTTTTTCAGGAAAAAGAGGCGGTAATGAAAGTGGGTCATCATCAAAGAAAAGGGGGAGTTTGCCTCAATTGATGATTGAGGCGTTCGGTTTCATGGCTGCTTCAACTGCATTTGATGTGTTGTACATCTACTGTGTGGAGCTTTTTCCAACAAGTGTGAGGAACTTCTGTGTGTCCATGCTGAGGCAGGCGTTGATGTTGGGGGCTTCAATTTCTCCACTGATGGTTGTGTTTGGGAGATCGAGTCCATCTCTTTCTTTCTTCGTGTTTGGGTTTCTGTCCATAATCAGTGGTTTGTTGAGCTTTTCTCTGCCTGAAACCAGAAATTGCCCTCTCTATGAAACTCTGGAGCAACAAGAAGACGAAGAAGGGTCAGAATCCACATCGACAGATATCGGAATGGAACTGGGCAAGAATGTGGAAATGTAAATCTGTATTAGTTCTATCACAACTTTAAAAACATAAGACTAGCAGGAACTAGCTCAAATTTCTGTACAGTTTCAAAGCTTTGCTCTACTTCTGCAGGGAATCACATTCAACAGCAATACATAATCCTGCCTTTAACTTACATCTTACAAGCATCATGCTCCATAACATGCATAGTATAAATCAACTAAGATTTGAATGAAATCTCTATGAAAAAGTTCAGGCCATGCACACTGCTATTGAGGCACAAGACAACAATAAATTCACATCACAAGTAGATGTACTTCATCATAATATAAACAAATCTTATACATTCCACATCAGGCATACATTTGGTCTACAAAAAAAGCAGTAGAACAAAATTATGTACATATACAATTATGTAGGCTGCAATTGCCTAGCTCAAGAAACACAACTGCAGTTTCATCAAGGTTCTTTCAACTGATTCACTGCACATTTTCTGTCATTTCTATAATTTACTGCAGTTTCAAACTAAACCCATTGAGGGCTATCTAATTAATATCAACATTCTCTTCCTATCCATTAAGCTACACAAATTTCAAAAACCATGAACAAATACAAGTTCTTCAATAGAAGAAACCAAACTTCATGATATCAATTCATTCATTCCAAATATACTTCTGCAGATAATGTAAATAGGACTTGAATACATATATCACAGCAAACAGCTATGATGGGAGACAAAAGAAATGGGAATGCAGATATAGCAGCAAACAACTATAATAGGATGCAAGAAATAGTGGGAAGAAATTATCAACAATGATCATCAAATTCCAGAAACAATAACTCAGTATCCAGCCACCAATCCACAAATCAGAGAAAAAGAAACCTAATTAAATCGCAATCAAAATAACTTCTTTTCTTCATCAAATTGTACAAAGCCAATTCTAACCGATCACCAGCTAAAGCAACATAGCTACGGCAAAATTCGACTCATTTGCAATATCGATCGGCCTTCTTCTTAACACGATCATCTAGGGCTTCCTCAACGGACTTGGCCTTAGCTTTCGGGACGTATCCGAATTTTCTGGTCTCGACAGGGAACAACTCATCGTATTTCATCCTCTACATCGGGTCAATCGTGTACACGTCGCCGGTATCCGTACCCGTATCCATGACGCCGACGCTCGGGTCCTCTGAAGGAACGGCGTCGTCTTGAAGCATCTTCTTCTTCTTCTTCTTTTTCTTCTTGTCTATGGCTTTGTCGCGTGTGGCGAGCTCGCCGCCTTTGAAAGCCAGCCTTCCGGCCTTCACCTTCTCGTACGCCTCCAACATTGCGGAGATTCTTCACAAGCTTTTGACTTTGCTATAATATTATTTA
>AYJT01083205.1:0-10165 GCA_001278415.1 Ocimum tenuiflorum | reverse complement strand
TTTCATGGGTTTTAACTTTTAAGATTCCATGTGTAGAGGGTTTATGCAATTTCCATCTCAGCGAACATGCGCGGCCTCTGCAAAACTCGAGCGCCGCCGTGGGTGGCGATGATCGGTCGCGGAGCTTCACGGAATCTCCAGATAACAGCGAGGAACGCCGTCGCACTTCGGGAATGTGGTTGCCTCTTGCGTAGTTTTAAAGAAAGGCCCGCTCAGCCTCTTTACACAACCATCGCTGCTGCTCCTGCGAGCTCAAAAGACAGTACCTTTTTGCGCAGCAGATTCTCGAAAGATTTTCGAAATGGATATGATTCAATAAAAGGTGCCAAGTCGAGATCAATTTATGACTGCAATGTACGAATAGGGGAATTGGGTCGGCGAGGAAACGTTAAGGCAGCAAGAAAATTGTTCGACGAAATGCCTGAGCGAGACAAGGTATCGTATGCTTCGATGATTAGTATTTATCTCAAGCACGACGAATTTCACAAGGCTGAAAGACTTTATTTTGAGATTCCTGAATGTATGAGGAGCATTGTGGCGGATTCTGCTATGGTGGATGCCTACGCTAAGGCTGGCATAATGAATAAAGCGAAGGAGGTATTCGATCATATGCCTGTGAGAAATGGATTCTCTTGGACTAGTCTGATTTCGGGATACTTTAGATTGGGGAAAGTTGGTGATGCTGTCGAGCTTTTCAGGAGAATGCCCGATAGTGAGAAAAATGCAATTACGTGGACGAATGTGATTACGGGATTCGCACGAAATGGATTGATTGATGACGCTCGAGCTGCTTTTGAGCTGACGCCTTCAAAAAACGTTGTGGCATGGACTTCAATGATCAAGGCATATGTGGAGTATGGCCGAGCTGATGAAGCATTTTCACTCTTCCGTGTGATGCCGGAGCGCAATTTGTATGCTTGGAACGTTATGATAAGTGGGCTTTTGGATGAGAACAGAGTAAATGAAGCCAAGGAACTGTTCGATTCAATGCCCTGGAAAAATGCTATTTCTTGGACTATCATGGTGACTGGTCTTGCTAGAAATGGGATGACCGAGTTGGCAAGGAAATACTTCGACCAAATGATTGATAAAGATGTACCAGCATGGAACGCAATGATCACAGCTTATGCTGATGAAGGCCGTATGGTTGAAGCTAGTGAACTTTTCAGGACGATGTCTAAAAGAAACATCATCACTTGGAACGTCATGATCAGTGGATATGCAAAGGATCGGTGTGAGGATGAAGCCTTCCGTCACTTTGTTTTGATGCTTCAAACTGGCATTAACGCAAACGAGAAGAGCTTTATTACTCTATTGACATCATGCGAAGGTATTTTGGGTGTATTGCAAACTCATGGCCTCATTATTCGCCTTGGGTTTGAGACGTTAACCCCAGTTGCTAATGCTCTGATTACAATGTACCATAGAAGTGGTGATGTTATTTCAGCTCAAATTGCTTTTGAGAATCTTGAGGCAAAAGATGTCGTCACTTGGACTGCAATTATAATAGCATATTCCAACCATGGATATGGAATACAAGCTCTGCAGGCATTTGCTCAGATGCTACGATTAGGACACAACCCGGATGGGATTACGTTTGTGGGGATCCTTTCAGCCTGTAGTCATGCTGGTTTTGTCAAAAAAGGTCAAATGATTTTCAACTCCATAAAGAAAGGCTATGGCTTAGAGCCTACACCAGAGCACTATTCTTGCCTTGTTGACATCTTAGGGCGAGCAGGCCGTGTGAACGAGGCTGTGAAAGTGGTGGATGAGATGCCTCCTGATAAATGTGACAGTGCAGTTCTTGGGGCCTTGATTGGTTCTTGCAGGTTGCTTGGAGCTGATGGAGTTGCCGATTGTATAGGCGATGAACTGATAGAGCTTGAACCTGCCAGCTCTGGTGGATATGTGCTGTTGGCTAATTTATATGCTGCATCTGGGAAATGGGAAAAGTTCTCGCAGTTAAGGAAGAAGATGAAGGAAAGAGAAGTTAGAAAAGTGCCCGGTTTCAGCCAAATCAAAGTCAATGGCAAGAGTCATGCTTTTTTGGTGGGTGACAGAGCTCATCCTGAAATGAAGGAGATCTACCAGTTTCTGAATGAGAAGCTCATCCCTGAAATGAAAGATTTTGGTCATGAATTGCAAAGTTGACTGTAACATTGTATTCTGATATTGAAGATGTTAGGATTATATGAAGTGGCTGCACTTTTTGAAACTGATGCAGGCGAATATTCTATTTTCAGGTTCCATTTTCTCATCACAAAGATAGACGAACATTATTTTTCTTATGCTCACAATTATGTATGTTTACGCATGATATATATTTTCTTCTGCTTGCAATTACATTCTGTTTATGTATTTGCATAGGGAGTATGCATGTCAGCAAATTCTGCTAACTGTGATCTTGAGTTTCAATCACTGTTGAGTCTCAAATTCATCAACTGTATTGAATTTCAGGCACTAAACTCCACTGGAGGCTACTTGTTTCCTACGGAATTTGCCACATCATCAATCAAGAAAGCAAACTCAGGTGTATCTGGGGGAAAAAAAAAGAACAAACCATGAAATGCATTTGGATATTCAGGCAGCTCCACTTGTTTCCCACAATTCTTCAACCATTCGACATATCTTCTGTCATGATCCTGCAGCGGATCATTCCCTCCCACAATCACCAAATTTTTGGGATCTTAACTACTGCAGCAGCCTTAGAGTTTTCTTCACCACCAAACACATTGCTTGCAGGGTGATTTCTCCACCACCAAAATGCATCTGCGTGCTACATTAAGCAGCAGCGCTTTTGTCAACCTCAGCTCCGATTCAGTCCTCTCTTCTGCCCCGAAGAAAGGCTGCACTTCAATGATTCCAAGAATCCTCATGTTAGAGAACTATCTCCTCCAATGAAACATTTGCTGAGGTCAGTATTGGGAGGTAAAAAGCTGGAGCATTCTGCATCAAGACATTAAACCCATCCTCATATGAATTTGTGCTCAGGGGCGTTAACAGACACAACAACAGCAGGCACTTTAAAAGTTGAAATCCACCACTATGGGAGTATGTAATCGAGGGAAGTGAGTGGGTATCATTATCAAAGAGGCGGAACCAACGGTTGTGATGTCTGAAATGGAGACATGAGCATTGTTTATGATTGAGTTTGGTGGCTGGTGCTGATGGTTGAAGAGGAGGCGGTTGATGGTGCCGAAACAGCATGAATAGTGTGAGGAATGGCAGGCCAGGTGATCTGATGTCCATTTCTGTGAATGTTGGTTAGGTGGTTGGTATCTGAGTTTCCACATTATGAGGATCCTTCTCCTCATAGGGCAGGGGCAGTTGAGTTCATATATTAACTAACTGCTACTATCGACTTTTAAACGTTCTCTTTTTGGCAAAAATTTGCGTTAGACCGCCTAAATAATTTAGGCGGATCTAGATAATTTATTTTTACCAACCTAAACTCATATCTGCTTTGGATCCTAAATCCAAACCCATATTCGCCTTTGATTTTAAACTCAAACCCGCCTAAACAATTTAGGCAGCCTAACCGGAGACCTCTTCTTTCTTTTTTGCTTTTAGGCATGGCTTTAAATGCCTACAAAACACCACCAACCTGCGATGTGTTTGTAATAACATGAATGCAACTTTTTAGATCATTTCATTTCATATTTCTTTCCTTTAAACAATATTTGTTTTATATTGAACTAAAATTTTCAATTGAATACTTTTACAACATGTGAAGAATATCTATTATCTTTATAAAATTCCCTATTATCTTCTTAGTTTTAAGGGAATAGTGTAATTTATATTTCGTTAATAATATAGGACTGATAAATTATAAATGAAACCTTCTGCCTTTTCTTGTAAGGAAACTCTCTTACCCTACCCTCTTCTTATTTATTCATGCTGAAACCCAATCATGTTAGTACATCTATGCCTATGTAATTTTTTTTAATAAAATAGCATTATTTCTTCTAAAAAGAAAAAATGCATTAGCCTATTATATCTTTCTCAAATAGTTAATTTCGGACCTTTATAATAATTACATGTACTTTTGCATAGAGAAAGGTTCCCCTGAAAACTATAAATTGCAAAATAATGCAAAACATATTAAGTAACAATGCACTAAAATAATGGAAGATGTGGATCCTTCATTATACTTTTGTGTTATACATAGAATTTTTATTATGTTTTAGTTAATATATTATTTTTAATTTTAATTTTGTATATTTTAATATAGTTTAATAAACATTACTTAATTTTATTTGATTCAAATTAGAGTTTGCTACTTATTAACTTTCACAAATTAATTATTTTACAATAATATTCTAATAAGTATATATCCTAATGGATTTAATAAAATCAAATAGTGTCCGTAAAATTAAACTAAAATATACAAAATTAAAATTAAAAAAAATTCTGTAAAAAGAAAAAGAATAACAACTAAAACACAATAAAAACTCAAAGTGTAACACTAAGATATAAAGTGGATGTACACTCCATTATACTATGTTTTTTCAACATAGGGGATTTAGGGTGTGAAGTTGGTTTTAAGGCTCATGAGCTCGATAGTGATGAGACTTTTAGTTCATTTATTTTTTCCCATGCCACTGCTATACACAAACTTCATGCACTTGCACTTTTCTTATATAAATAATAAAACATTGCAATCAAATTCAATCGAAAACAATATTTAAAAACTCAAACAATGAATAGTGATCAACAGAACACTAGAAAATAGGATATACCATAACTGTATTAACAGTTTTCTCTTCCAACAAGAATCCCTGTTAAATCTCCCTGTTCAGACCACTACATCCCTACAAAAGATTTCATATAGTATAAAAATCAAAACAAAACTAACATGAACTGCTTTCTTGTCTAGCTTTTGAAGTTTGATGTGGCTTGCTGGTGGAAAATCAAAGTTTATCATGATCTAAATGTGCCATCTTTGTCGCAGCATGTAACGGGAAGCATACTTGAGAAATCAATGAATAATAGCTCCTACCATGATACATGACTCAACATTTCTTGCTTATTTATTTTGTTAGTTTCTGTGCTAGTTTCTCCGTCTCCCTCATCAGCAACTCAAGACTTCCGTTCCACACCCAAATGGACGATGAAACCAGATTATGACTGAAAATCGAATAGATTTGCATCAAAAGAAGGAATTACACGATCCACCATGCCGAAAGGGAGGTTTGGCAGTTCCTTCTAAGATATAGATATGCCTATGCATATACACTGAATAAAAACAGGGGATCAGGCAAGAAAACATCCAAGTAAGATATAGCAGAAGTGAGGGAGAAGGAGAGATACCGCAAATTTCTGATCTTTTGTTCGTGTAATATATTGTTAACATATTCATACAAGATTTTGCATTTCTAAGAATGAAAAGACGTCTTTATTGGAAAATTATTTCAGAATAGTATAAAAAGAGTTGTAATAGCTACACACCGATCTGGTGAACTGAAGCCGCATGGCAATCACTGCCTGAACAGCTCTTGTAATAGAAATCCTTGATTCTGAAAAAAAGAAAAACCAACTCAAGAATTTCTATGTCATAAATTTGAATAACACAGTCAAATAATTTCTAAACTACTTTGCAAGAAATTGTATGGCTTCAAATTAGATGCCCAAATCAAATGCTTTGCCAAACTTGATGTGTGCAAACTACCTAAGTAAATGGCCAAAGATACTAGAATAGCTTATCTTCCAGAAAAGTTGCATTGTTTCTTTGAAGGCATCTATCTTTACATAGAATCTCAAACTTCACGTCAAAAATACTTTTTAAGACTTTTTCAGAATCTAAATTGAGCAGGTAGTATTTCTTTTCGGAAGTTGCATTGACGTAGACTTTGTTGTCTGGATGCATGACTGTCCACCTTCATAATCGACCATAATTAAGACAGGTCTGATGAGCCCTTTAAGAAAATTAGAGCTCCTAAGATGAAGAAGCACCAAAGATAAATAGCTATAATACCTCATTTATCAGGAAATCTTGTCCGGTTCTTGGAACATAGCGAAAATCGCTGCAGGGTTTATAGAAAACTTGTAAAACAAATGGCTTTGATCATGTTCTGAAAATGCAGAAATAAGGAAACATTTTTAAATCTGATTTCAAAGACTAGATATTGAAAAATGTTTGTTATAACAGCGGAGGTAAGAGTGAGTAGTCGTATACAATTTGTTCCTTCCCACTGCAAAGAGTTCCTGTCTTTCGTCGATCAAAACATGCAAAGTTCTAGAGGGCTTTGATGTTCCAACAAGAGCATATCTAATCACACCCTCTTCCAAACTGCATCAGAGGTCACCACCTCATGTCCTAAATGAACTTAATAGTTAATCATTCCCCTATTTCTCATTTCACTATATATTTGCTGAGCTCTCTCCAAAAATCCATGTTTTTGGCATTCACGTAGGAGAATCCGGTAGGTTACCAGATCAGGGAAGACATTCTTTTGATTCATTTCAACTACCAGCATGTTGGCCATATCCAAGTTGTTAATCTTGCAGAATCCATCAATTAGGCATGTATAAGTGATAACAGAAGGTGAGATATCCTTGTTCACCATCTCCTGGAACAGACTCCATGCCTTGTTCATATCTTTTCTTTGACAAAATCTAGTGATGACCGTGCTATAGGAGAATTCATCGGGATCCAGACCTTCAGAAATAATTTTTTTAAACAAGTTATATGCCTCTTCCACCCTTCCTTCATTGGATAACACATTAATGATAATTGTGAAAGTGATCACATCAGGAGAAATACCAACTTTCAACATGCTTGCATACAATAGGAAAGCCTTCCTTGGTTCTGCCTGTTTAGCAAAGCCATCCATGAGGATGCTGTAGATCACATTATTAGGGACTTGATGAGATTTAAGCATTACTGGAATAACCTCGAAGGCCTTCTTTGACTTGTGTTCTTTACATAGCCTGTTGGCAAACGCAGAATACGAAAAGACATTTGGCGAAATGCCCAGGTCCATCATCTCATCTATCAATTCTAGGGCTTCATCTACTCGCCCTGCACTGCAGTATCCGTGTATCACATGATTGAACAAATATGGATCGGGTAGAAGACCAGCTTCTATCATCATATGAAGGAAATCCAACGCCTCCTCAATAAAACCAGTTTTACAAAATCCTAGAATCAAAGTATGGTAACTAAAATAATCAGGAACCAAATTACTGTTGATCATCTCCTCCATAAGTCTTTTGGCAGACCCCATCTCACCCTGAGCACAAAATCCACTGATCAAGATGTTGTAAGCACGCTTGTCATACTCATATCCAGACGTCCCAATTTTCCTGAATAAATCCAATGCTACACCCATCAAGCCACTACTTGAGAGACCCTTTAAAATTGAGCTGTAGGTGACAAGAGATGGTTTAATATTTCTTTTCTCCATCTCAGTTAGAAGGCTAAGACCTTTCTCCACATCTCCACATCTGCAGAGACCCTCAATCAGAATACTGTAGCTATGCAAATTTGGTGCAATTTCAGAACTCTCCATTTCAGAAAAAACTAGCATAGCCTTGTCCAATTCACCTTTAATCACAAATCCGTGAATAACTATGTTATAGCAATAAAGGTTATATGGTTGTCCATTACGTTTCAGACCTTGGATATAGCTCCAAGCAACCTCAACAGCTCCAGTTCTACACAGTCCAAGAATAAGTGTACCATGTGTAACAATGGATGGACTAATTCCAACTGTCTCCATTTCCTCCATAACATTAATGGCTTCCTCCATATCCACTCCACCTCCTCCATGTGGGTTAGTGCAGTGAAATTTCATCATAATTGTGTATGTACATACATTTGGAAATGGTCCATAATTCTTAATCTCTCCAAATGAAGTCATTAGCAACTCCCTCTCACCAGCTTCCGCTAAGCAATTCAGCATGAAATTGCATGTGCGGATGCCAGGTTGAATGCCAAGTCCCCTAGCCTGCCGCAAAGCAGCAATTGCATTCTCAAACAACATTTTCCAAGCAAACAACTTAACCAGGACATTTACAACTAAAGTCAATCCTACTGCATCGTTAGGAGAATCCAATAGAGCATAAGATAAAACAAATAAATTGAGCTCGGTCTTTTGAGAGTAAGATATAATCTCCCTAATTAGCGTGTAAACTTGCACTTTCATTTTGGCACACGCATATATATGCACCAGCAATTTGAAAGCCACAAACAGATCATCAAGATCATACTTACATACAGACCTAGAAAAATTAATTTCCTCATCATATCTCAAATTTAGAGTCTTTTGCACTCTAACAACAGCAGAAAAAAGCTCTATGCTTCTAAATTCACGAATGTTTTCTCCTACATCAATTTCACTTCCTAAAATGCTTTCACTGTTTGAGGTAGAATGATCATACTATTCAACTGCAGAAACACGAGTGTACATATTACGGAAAAAGCTGCTATCTTTAACAGAAATACACCTTCTGAAAAACCCTAACTTATTGGATATACCAGAATTCAGAGAAAATGAGGAATTTCGAAGAATAGAGCAAGCACCCATTCAATAAAAATTTAATCTTCAAGCTTTTCAACACCTCGCAACACGAACCAGAAGCTCAATGTCCATAGCATTGAAGGCCGATAGGTGTCTCGGATGATGGCGGCGGCCGGTGGCGGCGCCTGTAGCGACGGCGGTGTATATAAAATAAAGAAGCGGTGTGTGAAAATTTGCGAGGCCCACAAACTGTGAAATTATTGATGGGCCAACCAAAATTTTTGCCAAGGAATTTAGATCATATTTTAAGGCTCATTTATGAAATTGCTAATGGCTTAAACCATTAAATTACTACACAAACCCCGGCACTTTTATATAAATAAAATGAAAATTACATTTTTTGAAAATATGTTATTATTAAATTAAGATTTATAATAAAAAAAACCCCAAGAGTTTAAATCCCTTTAAATGTAAAGAAATGACTAAGTACTCATTATTTAAAAAAAAATATTTTATTAATAAAAATATTTCCCAAATCCATTCTTTTCTTATAATTAAAAAATATAAGCTTTACAGAGTTATTAATTTTTAAATTAATTTTATTAACAAATTTAACTCATAAATCGATTACTTTCAAACTCAAATTTTACTGATTAAATTTAAGAACTTCACCGAACGAGCTTTTATTGAATCAAAATAAAACTATTCAACTCGTTTTATAGTGAAATCAATCCATTTTGATAATTTTAGAGAAAATATGCAAATTTATCCCAAACTATGATTAATTATGTAATTCTATCATAAATATTTTTCGTTATGCAATTTTGTCCCAAAGTATGTTCTGTCATGCAATTCTATCCGATCAGTCAACGGTGTTAAAATTTTACTGACGTGACCGTTAAATGTCACATGTTCGCTAACATGACACCCACATCACTCTGTCTGCTGATGTAGCAACCACGTCATTTTTTTTTACAACTGCAACAATTTTTATGTGTAATATTTTATTAGTATATTATAACATTTTTTAATAATTTATGGTTTATTTAGTGATACATCATATTTATAAAAAATATATTAGATGGCATCCTCACCGCAAAAACACATACGTATATATATTTATTTTATTTATGTACATTTTTATTGTTACAAAATTAAAAAATAATCATAGGTGTAAATGGACGAGGTTTACTGTTTAATTTTAACTCAGAATAATAATTGCATACATGGAACATAAATTCTTGTTCGAAAACAATGTGAGTGAATAAAATAACTTAGATGAGATTGTATATATGCATGAACAAAATAATTTGATTAAACAACAATGCATCAAAAATATTATGGCTTTCAATTAATTCATGAATTTAAATACCTCCAAGCCCATCTATTTTTTTTATAAGATTAAATTCACAAGTTCGATCGAATTGATTTAATCCATATATACACGCACAATTTTTTTACAATATCTGAAAATAATATATAAACTAACTTCAATAAAACATTACAAAGTAAACAATAAAAATATAAAATGCACAACACCGCCGCAAGGCATATCGAAGATGACAAAACTTCGAAAATTTTGCAATGATGATATAAATAATGATGGTTTCCACAGTCTTGTCGAGTATTTCATTTAATATATTTCTTATAAATATGAAGTGTCATTAATAAATCATAATTTATAAATACACATATTAAATTTT
>AYJT01083181.1:0-13349 GCA_001278415.1 Ocimum tenuiflorum | reverse complement strand
ATTTATTAGTGTGGTCATCCGCGAGAGCTTTGCTGGATTTGGGCTTTTCTATTTTGGCCCAGATCTCGTTTAATTTCAATATATTAAAATTATCTTATTTTTATTATAAATATAAAAATACTTTTTCTTGAAGAATTTAATACGAAAATACTTAATAGTGTTAGACAATGATAATTCAATAATTAGTGGAAAAGATTGTTTCAAAACAAAATTATGGAAAAAGAAAAGAGTCACAGGAACCCTTTTGGGAAAAATATTGAAACTCACGTTAATGAAATCCATATCACCTGAAATTCTCTTCTTCAAAAACACGGGTTGTTGAAAATGGAAGAAGTCAATGCTCCATTTGAATGAACTATTGAAAAGAGTTATGAAAAATTATTTATTTAGTTACATAGAAAAGAAAAAATAGAGATTATTTTAAATATATTTTGATGAAAATTATTTTTTTTTAAAATTGTGTTATATAGTGAAACATTTATAAATTAATATTCTTAGATCCATGAAATTTATTAATTTAGAGGCATATTAGTGTATCGATGAATTAATAATTTATTAATTAAAAGAAAATTTCTCAGTTTAAAAAATATAACTTTGAAAATTTCTCAGTTTAAAAAATATAACTTTGATTAAAAAAATTGTGTATAAATAAATTATATATAATATTCTGATTAACTGGAAATAAGTAGATCTATCTATATGTTATTGAATATATTCATGTCTCAAACTGTTATTTATAACTTCATTGTTTCAATTTAATATTGTACTCATGAATTCACGAATTCATTGAAACTAATTGGATGTATACATGTATCTATTTCTTATTATAATTAACCAAATAATAAGTTAAAAAAATGTACTCACTTAACATAACTAATCAACTATATTCATGCACAATAGAGTATATTGTGGCTAATACTGTTGAAAGTTTGTTAGGAATATTATAAATTTGAGTGATGTCAAACACCATTAGTATAGGATCAAGCTTAGTTTGTAATCACTGTATAGGATTATTGATGTAATAATTTAGATCCAGAAAAGCTAAAAACCACAGTTGTGAGGAACACAACTGTGAGGTAAAACAGCTGAAGCACCCAGCTGCAAGCTTTAGAAGACCACAGCTAAGGGAGGATCCCAGCTGTGAGAAACACAGTTGAGTTGACAGTTCAATCATGAACTGACCAGCAGAGAAAGAGAAAGACAAGAAACTCCAAAGCTGACAACCAGATCAACTAACTGTCACTTAAGGAAAAAGGTCGATAGAATTAAGTCAGCTCCCAGTCAACCTTAAAGTCCAGTTGTCTATAGTGCAACTGAGATTCAAAAAAGAATGTCATAAGTGACAAGACATGCAGCAGAGCTGACCTGCCAAAATGTACCTTGAAAAACGGATAATAACCTCAGCCGATTAACCACCGGATAAAGAACTGATAAAGTCTTTCGCAAGTACATCAATGGCACTATTTTCATACGCCGATTTTGAGGGATTTGTCCATTGTAAGACAATGGATACTATTCAAATCCCTCACCTATAAATAAGAGGAGTCGAAGGAAGGAGAAGAGTTACAGACTACTAATTCTAAGCCATATGAAATCATTTGCATCTAACTCTCTCTAAAGCTCTCAAATCTTTCCGAATACTCTAATTCAAGATCATTCCCGGAGATCCAAAGCTTTTGGCTGAGAATTCCGAGATGTTCTCAGATTTCTTTCTAAGAACAACACTCACCAAACCCGACCTAAGTTCCTGAAGAGAACTCAAATCTTCACATGCCGATCAAATAAGCCTAGTAAGTGGATTCTGGTAAAGCTTCGAAAATCAACCGTACCTGCGATCGAGGATAGAGAGATCCTTCATTTCAGAAGAATCTTAATTGTAAACTGTGTTCAAACACCGTGTACAATAAAGATTAGTGGATTCTCTTCTTGTGAAAGAAAAGAGGACGTAAGATTGTTCATATCCAAACCTCTATAATATCATGTGTCATTTATTGCTTTCATTGAATATTTGTCTAAGTGTTTGAAACCCAGCTATCATATAGTAGCTGGAGTATAACTGCAAATAGTCTTAAAACCTACTCGATAACAAACACATTTCATAGACCCAACTGACTTGGTTAACATATCAGCTGAGATAAAATTTCGGCTTACTATTTCCACAATTGTTTTATTGACTAACGCTTCGGCAAAACATATACCTCTGATTTGGAACCAACAAAGTTTTATGATGAAGTTAAAGATGATTCAACACTAATTGAACCAATCCCGCCAAAGTAAACATTGAACGCGACAAACAACTATTCATAACTTTTTATTGCAGTTGGAGAGCTCAACGCCGGAACATATGTGTGCAATTAGAAAAGTTAAAGATCAAATTTAATTAGATTTGCATTTTAAGAAAAAACAAATTACAATATATTCATATTTTTAGCGAGTTACTATAGTATTAATTGTAATAATTATGAATTATTAATTTATAATTTTGATGGAATCTTTATATTTATAAAAAGAAACTCCCAAAATTATTATATTATTAACCTAATATCAAATTAGAGAATTTTTTACATTGTTCGAAGTCGAAAGTCGGAACCAAAGAAATTTATTATATAAAAGAGTTTATTAATTTAAAGGGTATTGATTTATCAAGGTTTCACTGTGCAATTTTTGGAAAGAAAACGTAAACAAATGGGCCTAAATATTGAGCGATCAATTTGACCAAAATTTTCTACAAAACTGATAAAAACCGACTAAAATTTCGCGTGTGAAGTATACACAAGCAAACTTTGTTGGATTGCCTTGAGTTGGCAAAATCGATTCAAGGCAACTGCTATTGAAGGTGGGTTCAATCTAAAATCATCTACTTCGTACCCAAATATATGTAGAAACATAGCATATCGACACAAGTATAATAACACAACCCTCATTTCCAAAGTTATTTCGTGCCAAATATAAGAGTTAATAGTTACAATTGTTAGCATTTAGCCTAATTCAGTACATCACCGGAAGAAGCAAAATCAGTTGGAACATTCACATTAGATCCACCAAGGAAGAAGCTCCTGTCAAAAATTGAAGGTGCCTAAAAAGATTAAAAAACAAGTCTATTGAGTTACAAGCACCAAAAGAATCACCGTCCTCTTTGTAATCTACCAAGTTAGGGCGAGAGGTGCTCGTCTCGTCGAAATCAAACAAAGCAAAATGACTTGCTACGCCTCCCCTTTCTTCGAGCTATTTGCAGAATCTCCATCATCCAGCATAACTATATCAGCATTGTCAGTGATCTCCTCTGCTTTTCTCTTAATCTTAGGTTCTTTGGCAGCAGATGAAGCTTCTGAAACAGCAGCATCCGTAACGTCGGCTAGCTTTCTCTTCTTCCCAGTTAGCGTTGGAATGATTTGCACATCATCATCTTCAGTCGGGACAGAAGCAACAGCTTGAGATGCATCAGAGGTGCTCGCACCATTGTCAGCAGATAATTTGCCGTTCTTTTCTACTGCAGGAGCTTGTGTCCAGCCAGAGAGAACCATTCCGTCAGGTTCCTTTTCTTCATCGAATTCTTCCCTGCAAAATTTGGTGTGTGGTTATAGGACTTGAACGGCCAAACCTACTTCAGAGGTATCAGATATCAAGATGTTCAAGCAAACTACAAGTCATACCCTAGTTCAGATAACAATAAACTTGAAAGGGCAAGGGCCGGAATAAATAATAATGGCAAGTTTGAAATAGATTATTGACTTGGGCTGTCATTTGCATTTAATATTTTAAAACTGGCCAGTCGAATAGAAATCCACTTAGACCAATACAAAAATCTAATGGCTCAGGTTTCTGAAATGACAAATTTTGAATAAGGACTGATCGATAAGAAACAAACATATAGAGGATCTGATTAAAGCAACCAGAAATGACAAAAGCAAAAGACAAACCTGTGTTTGACATTAATGCTACATTTTAGCTCTTGTTGTAGATCCTCAACAGTAAGAATTGTTCCACCACGGACAGGACAAGGAAGCTCAGATAGCACCTAACAGAAGATGTGCAAACCGTCATTCAAGAAAAATAGATTAAACAAAAGTACTAACAGGTGAAAAAGGAAGATAAACTCAACCTTCTCAAGATTTGCAGCATAGATAGCAACCTCGTCTTCATCAAGATCATCACCAACTTCATAAAGAAGTGTGGAATCTAGCATAATTAGCGGTGAATTCATGCCAAGCTTCGCTTTCACAATCTTGTCAACAAGGTCCCTCAGCTTTGAACGATGTGTATTGATCTCAAGCGTTAAAGGTGTCTGATCAGAGGGATGTGTCATAGTTTTAGAAATAAATTCATAGAAATGCAATCTGTTCGGTCGAAACAGAAGCCCAACTTTCAAATAGGATGGGAGGAGGATGAAGTGCAGGGGAAACAAGAATAGTTTACAAACCTCAGAGCAGACATAGCACGATTTGTTTGGCTCAAATGGCTCAACTGGCATGAGTAACATCTTTCTTGAAGGATGCTCGAGACAGTAAGTCATTCTAAAAAGGGAATAGCCAAGTAGAATGTATAATTAGATGAAACATTTAAGATACACTAAAGCCATGTTTCCTAAATACTCTGAAATTAGGGTGTGCATTGATCACTTAGCAAATCAATTTCTACATGAAATCAAACACACCAGAAGAAACAAACTTTTCCGTTAAACGGCCAAAAACTAGACAATTTGAGCAAAAAAATCAAGTATTTTAAATAAAAATAGCTCCATGGTAATGTTAAAGCACTAAAATTAGAAGGGAATCTAAAGCGAAAATAGGAATCTACTATCTGTTTAAGGAAAAATGTATATTCATAGAATAATTTCAACTGGTTTATGTTTATTTTTCAAAATTGTAATGGATTAAGTGTATTATTACACTGTAAAGATCAATAAGATTACTAAGTGCAGATCCAATGTGTTTAACAAGAAGAACTGAGGAAATAACTTATTTGTAGCGGCATTTAGATTCACATTTTTATACATTTGGAAATCTCATTCTCATCTATTTCCTCCTTTCTATTTCAAGTAATTTTATTATATATATTTTGTAATTGAAGAGCTCCCTTGATCATAAATCGTGACATGGATGAGATGAGGGTGTTTCTGGCCAGGATACATATGCCTGATAGCATGCCTGCTGTCTTACTAAACATCCTTTTTCTATTCACCACTAATAACCACAAAAACAAAAGGTCCAAATAAAATATAGAATAAAAAAGTGAAATGTGAAGTAAATGAGCAGTAATTGCAGAAGCAAACGTGGTAGAAACATGACCTACTTATAGTTTTCAACATCATTCTTCAACACCTTAATAGCCTCGATCACAATCAATCCAGCAATGATGGCATTTGTTGTGGCAACAGCATGTACAATATTGCCAGCAATACCTTTGGTTTCAAAAAGGCTATGCAAGGGGATGCCAAATGATGAAGCTCTGATATTTGCTGCAGCAGTAACAAATTCTACAGCCAGCTGATCATCTTTGTCAAAACTCAAATGACCAATCTCCTGAGATTCAAATAATAAGACATCAGGCAAAAACAAGGAATCACAAGATTAAGGTATTCAGTACTTGTTTCAGACCTTTTCTCGTTTCAAGAAAAATAATTTTAGAGCCTCAAGGAACATTGCTGAGTTCTCCTTTAAGCTCCAAAGATCCTGTGGATTTTTCAGCCCTAGAGTTGCCATTGCAGACACTGATGACAGATCTCCAGCTGCTGAACCTCTACCTTGATTTCCATTCTGGTGGACTTGCTCAACTGGAATAACATCTTTGCTATAAATAGGCCTAGGTCTGCTACGGGTTTTCCATGTGTCATCATTTGACAAAGCTAATTCAATGTTATAACCAAAAACATGATCAAATATCTTCCTTCCATATTGTTCAGTGTCTTCATCATTTTTACGTTCAAACACATCTTCAACTTGCTCGGATGAGCTTGAAGCATCACTGGAGCGAACGTTCAAATCATTTTCCTGATTTTTGGGCCCAAATAATTTTGCAAAAAGCAATTCCTTGGCCCATACTACACAGTGAACAAACTGCAATTTCGAAAAAGGTAAATCATAACAATCAAGAAAGAATGTTGTCCATCGATATATCAATTTGAGCTTCGAGGAGTTTATCCAACAAGCAAAATGGTCATAGAAATTGAGAACAAGTCTATGATCTTGATGTTGCTGTATTAAGGCATTGAAGAGCAAAACTTCATGTAACTTTTTCAATTCTAACACACAATAATTATGAAATCTAGAAGAGTCCGTACAGTTTTCACGACCTCCATGTAGTTAATAGAGGTTCCCCAGACACGAACTGACGAACATTTATGCAGTATAGCAGAAGCACTATGCAGTATAGAAATTAGTGTACCTTTGAAGGAGTGCTAGTGATAGTACACACAGGATATGTTTTTGGAGCTGGTTTGGGCTGACATTCATAACATTCTGTTCTGCCCTTCACATGAACAGTGACCTGCATCCAACAATTCAAAAAATGCGAAAGTTAAAAAACTGGCAGCAGATAATAGAAGTGATAATTCAATAGAAAGGCACAAAATTACTTTCAGTGAAATCGACTAGCAGGTTACATCTTATAAAGCAGAGAGAAGTGGGTTACAGATCAGTGCAAGCAAATAGAAAACTATGCAACTGAATGTTAGACGATGACGCAATAAGAGCTATAGCACGAGCAGACAGAAATTCCTAAAACAATTATCTTAAAAGAAAAGACCACCTGTCCCAAAAAGCCAGTGGTCCCACTTTCAACCAAAGGCACACCAGCTGCCAAGGAAAGGCGATTGACATGTCGTCTGGCATCCAAGTTATCGAGCCCATTCAAAACAACATTAAACTGCTTAAAGAAATCAACATTGAAATTGGGATCTTTCACGTTTGCATGGTACGGTGTGATGCTAATGTGGGGTCTAAATTTCAACACTGCATCACGAGCAACCTGGATCAACATTTATCCAGATTATATCACGAAACATGTCAGAGAATATAGAATGTAGTAGAAAGGATGAAAGAGGTAGACTTTTCGACTTACTTTGGCCTTTGACTGCCCAACATGCGATTGTCGAAATAAGAACTGTCTATTTAGGTTGCTGACTTCAATTGTATCCATGTCAATCTGATAAGGGCAAGTGATAATAAAATCATTACCACATCCTACACTCAATCATGCATATAGATTTGACAACTGAGGGCTAGTCTTCTTGGAAAAAAATCAGACTTCAGCAGAAACTAATTACAGGGTGCAAGGCACACAACACGTAATAGCATGTCTATCACGACTTCATTCTTCCTCCAAGTATATTAAAATAAACAAATAAAGTATAATTCATCTTCTGGACGCTAAAGTATTTATAAAACCAACTCGTGATTACAAGTGCACACCTAGTATACTCGAGCTTTTAAAAGGCAATTAATACTAGCATATTTAGAAACACTTAAAAAACCAATACTCGAGCTTTCAAAAGGCAATTAATACTAGCATATTTAGAAACACTTAAAAAACCATGCAATCCAAATTAAAGCTAACTTATTTTGAGCTAAAATCTCCACACCCTACCTTGCTTCTCAAAAAGCATTCTACACTTTCCAAAATTCCTATTCTAGTGCAAAAAGGTCCGGAAAGCCCCTCTGCATCAGACGAGGCTCACAATAAGCTAAGCCAAACACGGATTTCACAATAGGATTTCAAGAAGTAATAATCTTCTTAAGCAATACATCCAACCAAATAAGCACTTCCTTAAGCCCTAGTCTGTAAACCCTAAAACACTAATATCATCGTGTAACTCGATATCACCCGAAATTATACATCGAAAAAAAATAGCAGAATAATAATATCAGAAACTATACTCACAATATGGATATCACGGAACCCTGACAGTGCGAGAGTCTTCAGAAGCTCGCACCCGATGCCGCCGGCGCCCACCATAAGCACTTTTGCGCCCTAACCACATTCAATAGAATCAATACTTCATTCGAATTTTAGTTAGAAACTACTTAATAGGGAAAATAAGTAAGGACTACCTTGATTTCGGATATATGTTGCTCGGAAGCCATTGATGAACACCGAAACGACAAAATCTCAACAATTGCAGATTTCAGCGACAAAATAACGCCCAATTATTGCATAAATAGAGGATAAAAACCGTCTCTACGAAACCGCAAGCGTTCGGGGGGAAGTGAAGCAGCGGGAGAATCTGGGAGGGGGTGTTGGGTAAAAATCTCGAAGAAAGGGCGCGAAAAGAAAAATGATTTACTCTACTCCATTTATGGTAGAAGAGCAATTTTTTCGGATGCGCATCGAAGAGCCCCTTTTTCCTGCCTAATACTTTTCATCGTCACACTTTGTTGACTTAACGATTATTGCGTCGCAACTCGAGTAAAGAAATATTGGAGGGGGAGATAGGAAAATATACCCCACTGTTCGGTCAATCGGGATTTTTATTATCGAAATTTTTATCTCATGGTTCAGTCCATAATGGAACTTTATCCGAGATAGGTGACGGCGTTAAAAAATAGAGAGATATATCCAATGTTTCACTTAAAGCTTAATCGGGAACTATTCTCATGATTTTATTATTAGAGAAATCTATCTCATACTTTAGATTCGTATCATAAACAGGTGGTGATGTTAGAAAAAATACCTAGGTTAAATTCACGTAGGTGTACATGTGTCTTGTCATTACGTGTATAATTTAACTTTTTTAATAAATAAATGAAACAACATTGTTGTTAAAACTAAAACGGCGACATTTAAGGGTCAAAGAAATCATATAAAAAATTGCCTCAAGAACAATTCTCATCCCCTCCCTCGTGACCCCAACCCTGCCACAGTTGTGAATGAGACTTGATTTTGGGGAGTGAGGTGAATGAAAACTGATTTTGGGTAATTTGAATCTGATTTCATTAACCCCTAACTGATGATGTTTTTGCTGTAATAATGAAACTAGTTTGTCACCTGCGCGATGCGCGGCATTTATATATCGATCCTGTGAGAATGATCTTAAAATGAAAAATATGAATGTATACTTTTTTGTTACAAATGTTGTGCTTAAAAATCATCATATTTTTTTAAATATAAGTTACAAAATGAAAAGGCATAAAATAATCAAACAAAAAGATCTTAACCATAGATTTTTCAGATCCTAAGACCCAGATTCATTATTATTGAACAAAAAAGCATCTATTCTTATTTCTCATTTTAAAGTCATTCTCACAGAATCCACAAGAGTTCGAACTGAAAGTTTACTTTTCATTTTAATATAAGTTTCTTGTTTATCAATAATAATCTCTTTTCCGGGATACTAATCCTTATACTCATGCGCTTTTTTTTCCAAAAAGAAACTATTGAATTCTTTTTGCAATATAAGTATATATGTAGTATATTGAAGTCTTAAATATAAATGAATTATTTATTTACAGTTACTCAAATTTTAGTTTGAATTCATTGCTGGCATTCCCATCAATTGGCCGATTTCTCAAACTTATAATTTAAGCAAACTTATTTCGTAATGTTTGGACCTGTTCCGTTGCAAACTAACACGCCATATATTATCGCCAACCTTTTTCATTATTTTTTAATAGCCCTCATGTATGGTAAATAGTGTCATGTGACAGTTTTTCTAGAAATAATTCCTCCAAATATCCAAACTGTCCATTATTACCATTTAGTTAATTAGTCAAAGTTCATGTATTAAAATCTATAATTTAATATATCTATAATTTGAAAACTCGCCACTAAATTATCTACTATTGACTTTATATTAATTGACATATAATCACTGTTTATTATGTCATAATGCAAATTAGAGTTAGAAAGACATTGAATAATTATCCTGTAATCAATTTATTAATCTAATCCATTTTCAATAATTATCTCATCAAATAAAATCACCATTATATCTAAATAATGCATCGTTCGATCCATTTTGAATGCATGTTATTTTTGTGGATGTGTTAGTTTGAAATATTTTATTTACTAACATGCTTTTATTTGTCGAAATTTTGCTTAATCATAGTATGTATTATACTGTTTATTTAATGCTTTATATATATTTCATCCAAAATAAAAACAAAATTGCAACCACAAAAAATTTACATTTTTCTTTCTTGTACATAATAAATATAAATACGAAAATGAGTAACGAAAACAAAATTAAAGCAAGGATTAAAATATATAAACACAAAATTCACTATGTATTATGGAGGCACTTGCAGTGAATTAAGTAATTAGCATACTATGACAATTAATTAGTAACTAAAATTTATGTATATGATTTGGATTTTCTATACGCTCTTTATAAATGAAAAATATACATTAGTGAACTAACAAAAAAAAAAAAGAAGAAAAAAACACGCGTAAATATATCGTCATCATCAACGATAAAACTCATAATGTTCAATATCTCCATCCTTATAATTTATAAAAGCACAACAAAATTCCCCTTTGAATTTGGAAATCATCAACCACATAACTTTAATCATTCTCCACTGCATATGAGTATATTCATAATGCCAAACAAAAGTCTTGAATAGACATTACAAATTTTTCTGCGAATTGTTTCACGATCAAAATAATATATTAAATAGAAAAATAATAAAATTATAGTTCAATTTGTGTTTTACTGAATAGCCACCTACCGTAAATTGTATAGTTTCTTGTCTATATGGTTTAAACGGCTTATCGTCGATCTCGATGTGAGACAAAAAAAAATATACACAAAGTCACAGACCTAATAATAAACTCACAAAATAAACATGAATGATTATAAATACAAAATATGGTCTAATATCTAGGCAAAAAATGAACAATCTAAATTCTTTACCAATAAGCTAGACGCCAATCATTCAAAATTAGTGATTGAGAAGATACACACAATCTATTTATAATTCTTGCTTGACAATCAACTATAGTAAATAATTAAATAAATCCCATAATTTAGGTTTATGATTTGCATCAAGTTGATTGAAATTAATATGATTTATTTAATTTCATGTCAATCGAAAGAATATGTTATATTGAAGATTTTATTAATGACGTGTAATTTTTAATCATAGCAACAAAATTCATATTTAATAAATTTAATTAATTAGCAGTTATTTCTCATTATTAACCCACAAAGTCAATTATATATAAAATTATATTAGTATTTATTTTAGGAAACTTTTCATAATCCAAGGAATGTTTATTTTTGGAAATATTTTTAGGCGGAAAAAAATTAACCCTAAAAAATATTCCCTTAATATACAGAAGATGGATAGATGAAGTCTCGTTTCATTTATAAAGTCTCATGGTTAGATTTGGTCAGATTGACAAAGTATCAGCTAAATTAATTTGTATGATATGAAAATTTTACAATCCAAACTAATCAATTACTCTTTAAAAACAATCTATCAAACCGTTTTAAAACAGTTTGGATCGTGTGATTATTTAAAACAATTACTATACACAAAGAAATGGAATATTACAAATAACAAGCATATTATGCTTGTTTAATTCTTTTTATCCCAATTTTATCATTTGTGTTTTGTGTAATATTATATACGCTCTGGTAAACTTGAAACGTTGATAATATTATAGATTTCGTCAATTATAGATGTAGCATTCCAATCCCAATATAGGATCATGTATCATGTGCTAACAGAATCACACATGAAAAAAGAAAATACGGTATAGATTTTCAAGAAATTGATAAAACAAGATTCTTTTATTTCAAATAAAAATGGATAGCATAATCTTTGAAATGGTTAGATAAAAACAAAATACAAAAGTCAATTATTTAAACAAGAATTATACTCTACTAATCGATGAAATAATGGATGTCGTAAAAAAAAAATCAAAGACTGATCCATCAAACCAATATACCATAACAAATTGAACAAGCTTCCTCCTAATAGCAACTAGAGGTGTTTGTCGGTCGGTTTGATAGGTAAAATATTAGCTATTTTTTCGAACCAAGTCAGCCAAATTACTCTTTCAAACCGAACCAACCAAACCATATAAACACAGTTTGGTTCGACTGATTTTAATAGTTTGAAACCTTATTTACAAATGCAAAGTATATACATCTTTATAAATATTAATGCAAACATCACCGACTTTAACGACAAAAGAAATAATCATCATACTGAATTAAAACAAAGCACTAACTAAAGACCACACTAATCAATTAAAGTTTAATATAAGATATAATGCTTATATTATTATTATTATTATTATTATTATTTTGAGTTAATAGTGTACAAGAAAGAATATAAGGTAATAGTTTTAATAGCTTTGTTTAATATGGCCGATTCGGCTGAAATGACCGGTTTCATGTTTCAAACCGTCGGCCAAACTAATTTATCCGATTTGTGATTTTCTAAACCGATCGGCCGTAGTTTTTTCTTTTAACCAGGCCAAAACAACCAAATTAATATGATTTGGGCGATTTTGATAGTTTCGGCAATTTCGGTCATGAACACCGCTAATACCAACCATGAAAACCGCACTCTAAAAGGTTCGGGTAGACACTCGACAAATAAGACGGGTCGAAGACCTCCTCTACCCCTGAACACCAGCTGGATAAATTCTTCAAGAGTTGAGTGGATGACAAGTCGACCCCTATATATTGGATTTTTTTTCTTTTAAGAAAGGCACACATTTCTAATTCTTATCGCTGAAAATTACAATAATTTACAATTTCCATGTGTAATTATAACATCTTAAAAGCATCATGCAAAAATTGTTATATTCCGTAAATATTAACGTCAAATTGCAAAATAAAATCAAATTATGAAATAATATTCTCTAGGCCTGCCCAGAATAATGTATAGGTGGGTCACCTGCTAAACACTTGAGATGACCTTGGCGAAAAGGAAAGTTTGGGACATTACATCTGTAAAAAAAAATAGAATTTATCCTTAAAATTGTAATTTAAATGTTCATTCGAGAACACTCCAGTGGTGGAGACTAGCGTGAAGTGTAGGGTTCAAATCTCCCACCTAAAACTAAAAAATAAAAATGTAATTTAGTGGCGTTAATTAATTTTTGCTGTTAACCTAAAGAGTAAAATTGAAAAAGAAATTTCCTCTCAGGAAAAACAATGAATAAGAAATTAAAAAAAAAAAGGAAACTATAAAAAAATACTTGTATGCGTTTGCCCCTGCTGCGACTGTGACTGTGGGCGTACAACCGTTCTGCATTCCCCAGAAGGCCAAAGAAGAAAAACGCAGCCTTCACGCATCTCACCCACCAATCTCTGTTCAATGTAAGTTCTGATTGTGTGATTCTTCAACCTACCTTCGTGAACTTGTAGGTTAATAGCAATTGCATTCACTCTCGCA
>AYJT01083164.1:0-15020 GCA_001278415.1 Ocimum tenuiflorum | reverse complement strand
GATTACCCTCCTTTCTTCGCCTACTTCGAGAAATTCCTCTCTCTCTTCGCCGCCAGAGTGGACCCCACTATGACCGACCTCCACCGCGGCCTCAATTACGCATCGCCTCGCACGATTCTATTCCAGCGCCTCTCCGTCACGCTCTCTGACTTCGTCTTGGTATACTCTGTTTATAGGTTGACTAGAAGCAGAAAATTTAGGGATTTAGAGAAGGTCTTGATTTGGGCTTTGGTTATTTGGGCGCCAGGATTGTTTCTCGTGGATCATCTGCATTTTCAGTACAATGGGTTCATGTTGGGCATGCTGTTGCTGTCGATTTCGTATTTGGAGGAAGAGCGGGATTTGATGGGAGGTTTTGTTTTCGCGGTTTTGCTCTGTTTCAAGCATTTGTTCGCGGTGGCTGCGCCGGTGTATTTTGTGTATTTGTTTAGGCATTATTGTAGAGGTGGTTTGGTTAAGGGATTTGCGAGGTTAGTGCTTATGGGGAGTGCGGTTTTGGCTGTTTTCGCCGCAGCCTACGGACCATTTTGGTTTCATGGGCAGGTATTTATTTGTCTGGTTTTATGCAAATTGTGGAAGTTGAATGGCATAGAATGTGAAAACATGTATAATCTGTGCCAAAGCTTCCTTTTTGTGATTGAAAGTTCAAAATTGATGTTGGTTTGTGAATGTTGTGTGAATTTTCTAGCTGCCTTGTTGAGTATGTTTGTGAGTTTACTCATCCAGTTTTTGAATATGTCTAAATAAACTGTTATCTAGTGACATTTGGGATGATGAACTGTGTTTTATAAATTCTTGATACAATTGGAAATGGATGGCTCTAATAGAGGGTATAGCATGTATCATATGTCTTAGTTTACTCTTTGTTATTTCTTGTTTTTATTGATATGGAAGATCTTACAATATTTCAAATTTACAAGGCCTCATGTCAGGGATAGTCCTGGTAAATGAGTTCCCATCCAACCACGTGTGTTAGTGAAACCTATAAATACCATCCCGAGGGATGATTCAGAAATAAAATTATAGATAGTATTAAGTTCTTACAGTTCAGTTGACGCTTCCATGTTCTTCAGCTCCCTGGGATCTCCCTCTTCATGTTCTTACCTGAAAGACCGCTGTCGAAAGGAGTCATTATAGCTCTTCAAAATATGATTATGTTGTGTGATACTTGTGGTTTGTTTTTGTTTTTCAGCAAGTTATATGTCATTCAATTGTGATTCATCCCTTTTTCATTATAATATAAGTTGTTTGTATGCTAGGATAGATAACATAAACAAGAATAGTCATGAATGTCATTGAAGAAAAGACCATATGAGCGTGTCATATACACATTTTAGTTACTTAATCTTCGAGATCCGAGGTGGTGTTGTGGATTTACAAATCAGCCATTCCCAACTTGTTGTCAAGGATCGCAAGCTTCCTTGGTTCATTCACTTAGAGCAGCCGTAGAACACAGAACTCCTAAACTGTTCACTTTCAGATGAAATAATAGACTAATAAATTTTTCGGTAAAGTTTTGGAGAAATTGGTTCGACTGAGGATAGTATTTGATATACGTCTTGATATATTGCAGTAGTGGACATTATGTGGGAACTCTAACTATTTTTTGTGGAAATGATTATATGAACTAATTCTTGCATTTGAATAATATTTCCATTGAAGCCTTTCTTTTTGGGGATTGTTTAGTTTATGGATTGCTGATTTTTATGGATTGCTGATTTATATTATTTAACATTTTTTTCTGCATATTTGGTAAATGACAAGGTTTCATAGGGAAGAACAATTTGGCTGATGAAATATGTACCCCCTAATAGGGTATATACAAAAGTTCGCTATTATATCATACTTTTGTGAATTTTCTAGTTGCCTTATGTGAATTTTTTAGCTTCCTTGTTCAGTTTGTTTGTGATTTTATACTTCCAGTTTTTGAGTATGTCATAATGAAGTTTAAATGAACTGTTATTTAGTGACATTTGGGGATGATATGCTCTTCCTTTTCTAATTCTTGATACATTTGGAAATGGATGGCTCTAGTAGAGGGTATAGCATCAGCATGTATTAGATATCTTATTTTACTCTTTGTTGTTTCTTGTTTTTTTATTAAATAAAACTAAATGTCAATTATTTTGTTTTTCTTTTACTAAATTGTAGTCCGCATGTTGTCCCAGCAAGACAATAGCTCCTACTGGTTCTTAGGGTCATCTGAATTATATTCGCTATTAGTTGTGATATGTGAAGTTTTTCACTATCCAGATTAGATATGGTTGAAGATTTGTAGTTATGGAATTCAGTTTGAAATTTTTGCTAGTCGCTCTTTTGTAATAACAGTCATTTGCAGATTACGTTTTTTAAAACTTGTAACCTTGCAGATACAAGAAGTTCTCCGACGCATGTTTCCTTTTGGCAGGGGACTTTGTCATGCTTATTGGGCCCCCAACTTCTGGGTATTCTATATAATGCTGGATAAGGTTCTTGGATTTTTGCTGGGGCGATTAGGTTTCAATATCCAAGCCCCGAAAGCCTCATTTACTGGTGGTCTTGTGGGGGATTCCTCACCTTTTGCTGTACTACCCACGGTAGCAATACTTAATCTCTTGTTATATGTGATGAAATCTCAATCTGTTCTGGTTACTGACTTTGTACCTAATCCTACAATGAAGTAGTAATGTTAAACAATATTCATTTATCCGAGTCTTGTCAGTCATGTAATTGTAATGTTGTCTAGAAGCCTGGACCATTTGCAGGTATTTTTGGCTTCGGTCTGTTTTTATGTTCTGCAATCTGCACTCATTTATATTTTTATCATACCTATGCTTTATTGAGTCTGTTAATCTGAGAGTAATATTAGTTCATTGATTAATATATCGCAGATTAATTATGTGTACTATCAAGGGTAATTTTTTGATTCATTTGATTATAAATGCAGATAACCCCTTTAATAACATTCATCACAGTTCTCTTGGCAATATCTCCATGTTTAATAAAGGCATGGAGGAACCCCCAGCCAAGGATGGTCTCTAGATGGATATCGTATGCTTATACATGTGGTTTTCTGTTTGGGTGGCATGTCCATGAAAAGGCATCACTTCACTTTGTGATTCCACTTGCTTTGACATCCCTTAAAAGTGTGGAGGATGCTAAGCATTACTTCTTTTTGTCCATAGGTAAGAAAACACTTTGTATTCCTTATACTTGTATAACTTATCTTCATTTGAAATGATGACCAGTTCTTTTATATGGATTAAACATTTTCCCACTAATATAACACTAGAGATAAGTTTTTTGGTTTCCACTATTTACTTTTTTTTTGTACTTCTCAAATTAGTGTGTACAAAACTTCTCTCTCCTGTATGTAATACATGAGTAAGATTAGTACATCAATTGTCTACCATTTCGGGGTGCAGTGGTCAACACCTTTCCTATGACCTTAAAGGTCACGGGTTCGAGTCTATGTGGGGACATCCGCGTGGGTTTCTTTAATATTGTACTTAAGTTATAAAAAAAAAAAAGATTAGTACAGCAATTAATAGCCAGAATGCTTTTTCCTTCAGTTCGGATGAAGCCTTTGGTAACTAATTTATCGTGAATTTACTAATGTGTTTCCATATTCGGTGCAGTATCTTGCTACTCGCTGTTCCCTCTTCTGTTCGAAGCACAAGAGTATCCAATCAAAGTTGTGATGCTGCTTCTGCATGGCGTGCTAATGTTATTTGGGTTTTCTGCGCGTTTTCCAGTCAAGGGAAGCGATGAAGAAGCAGGCTTCGATGTTGGGTGGTTTGGAAAAGTTTACATGGTTGGGTTATTATTTGTGGAGATATGGGGACAGTTTCTGCATCCTATAATTCTTGGTGATAGGCTCCCCTTTCTACCTCTGATGATGATTTCCATATGTTGTGGTGTTGGAATGGTGTACTCTTGGTTTTGGCAACTAAGACACATCGCTTTCACCACCCATTAACTTGCGGATAGCTAACATATGACAAAATTTTGTCGTAATACTCCATACGAGGCGATCGATACGAGGGATGTTAACAGTTTGGAGATCTCCAAAGGAACTCTGTTTTGATTGTGAGAAAGAAGTACTTCGAGCTTCACATACAATAGTGAAATGAGCAACTGCAACATGTGGTTATGTGCGATTTTCTTCTTGGGATTTTTCTACTATTCTCTTTTCCCTTCTACTTCCTGATTTTGAGAAAGGGTTATCAATGTTGCCAACTAATGGGATCCTTGACTTTATAGCATGTTCATTTTTTTTAAAGGGTAACTAGGGTCCAATATCCTGATGTTTGGACAACTCGGGTGTTTTATCCACGACTTTAAAAAGTAGGGTAACATGTCCTCAAGTTATTTCCGTTATGTTATTTTTTCCTTCCATCACTGATAGTGTTAATACTTTGTCCCGTCATATGTTAAATTACACGCTGACGCAGTCCTTGCGCCAATGTGTAATTGTATTTTTTTTAATATTCTGAAAAGATCCAAACAACGTCGTTTTGGAAGAAAAGGGGCTAGGGTTTCTTTGTTCAAAAAAATCGCAACGCATCTTCTCCAATTTCCTTGGCTGAGAATAATGCACCACACCTTGGTTGCGATTTCTTCTTCTTCTTGGCGATTCGTCATTGATTTTGGCAGCTAGGGCAACGACCGAGCATGTGTAAATTTGCATTTTCCAATTTTTTATCCTCAACTCCAAGAATCCCTACCTATCTCTTCCCAAATTGAAACCCCTAACTAAAAAAGAATGAACTTGCTGAGGTGTAATCGGCAAATTAGATTCAGCGGCTGTGAAGATGCTCCGACTGAATGACGACTTGACGTCACAAATACATAAAATCGGCAGAGGGCAATGGGAGTGACGGTACATGCCGAATGCTACTTTTTTCTAAAGTGTCATACGACACTTCCTATTCATGGGAATTCTTCTTCATTGGAATTGAAAAAAAGAATGATAAGATGAATTTGCGATAATTGTTTAAGAGGATTTGCTTGCGGCGGCACCACCAGGAAAAAATGATAGATGAGCGAAGAAGATGAATGAGAATTGTGAATGGGTGGAGATATTCAAAACTACGTCGTTTGAATTTACCAAAACGTCGTCGTTTCATTTTCTCAGGATATTAAGAAAATAACAATTACACGTTGGCGGCCATGTCGATGCCAATATGTAATTTAACGTGTGGTGGGACAAAATTTTAACACCATTACTGACGGAGGACAAAATGTCATAATGGAATAAACTTGAGGATATTTCACCCTATTTTTCAAAGTCGTGGATAAAACTCTCTAGTTAACTAAACGTCGGGCTATTTGGCCCTAATTTTTTTTTTAATGCATGACAGCATCCCCATTATCTTTGATGAATTATGATTTTTTTCGTCAAAAATCAAGATTTTGTCGCAAACAAAATTATGTCAAAATTACAAATGTAACGTGACCTTTTAACTTCACAGCATAAGCTCCCGAGTTCCATGTCCTCCATATTTTCAATGATGATTAAATAAAGATTGTTGATTTGAATCATATGGTCAGTAATATTTTAGTTTGCAAGGTTGCCTTCCTTTTCTTATTGGACTTTTTCTTTTTATAAGCATTATCTTGTAAATCATGCGTAATTCCTAGAATTTACAGATATTGATATAACCTTTACTAAATCTATAATTATAAAAAAAAATTAGTTTTTTTGTGGTTACAACTTATCACATTTTGTCATAAAAAGTTCCCTTCGTATTTGAATTCTACACCAACGATTAAACACATTAGAAGAAATTTAGACATTATAAATGAAAAAAGATAAAAACTGTATTGTAATAACAAGTTTTAAATGGGGAAATTGGATAAAAATTGAGAGAAAAAGAGGGGTTGTAAAATCAGTGTAGAGTTGGAATGGGTGTGGTGTTGATGTAGGAGAGGGACCCAACACGTTAACATGCCAACCGCTGACCTCTCACTAACTTCATCTCCTTCGCCCCTCATTCCCATTTCCTTCCCTTTTCTTCATTAATTCTCCACAAACTCCGGTTATGGGTTCCAGCTCCAGTCATCTTGCTGCCCACAAATCCTCCTCCCGTGGGCCCAAGCGCAAGCTCAACCGCAACTTCTCCAATTTCTTTTGTGGACCTTTCCGTTCCAAGTCAACCCTTCAGGTATTTTCTTTTTCTTTTTGATTTTATTGGATGAGAGATGAACCAGCTTTCTGATTATGTGATTCTTGATTTTGTTAGTGCTGTGGTAGTAGGGTGATTTCTTGATTGGGTGAACTTTTAAATTTGAGCTGCTTTGACTCTTGCTATGTCAGTTGTCAAGGTTTTCTTGCTGAATCATTGATTAAGATGCAATACTATCAGTTGATTTTACAATGATGAAGGGTTATTTCTGGGTGGGGCGGGGTTGAAAGGGGCACTCTTGGGGCGAAGGGTCATCTCCTAATTTGGTTATTCTGAATAACAACAAATTTTGTAAAATGGTCCTCTATTATTTGCTGGGGAAGAAGAAGATTATGTGTTATTTTGTTGTAGGAGAGAATTAAAACCATTGTTGTGGTATAGGATTTTTACGAAATAGTTGTGTGAACTGAAGTGAATTTGGAGTGATATGAAATGGTGCTGCAGATTGAAGAGGAGGATTCTTGTGAGCAAAATTATCATAATTAATTTGTGAAAATTATTGCTTTCTGGTTTTCAGATATATAGCTATCTTCATGACTTTTTCTATGTTATGATCATATTTGCTGCGAGTTTGTTTGTGTGATTGCTTTTCCTAAACTTCATCCTGTTATTTCTTGTTCTCTTTAATAATCTGACAGAAGTTCTGTTTAATTCTTCATGGAAAATTACAGTTAACAGTTCCCATTTTGTCCCTAGGAACTGGAAGATGGCCCAGAAATGACATCTATTAGCTTTGCAAAAAACTTAGCTCCAGTTGATGCTCAAAACTCCACCATAGAATCTTCTTCGGTGTTCACGTCTGAAGCAGGGGACACTGTGTCTGTGTATGAAAATGGGGACTCATCTGAAAGAAGCAGTATGATCAAGGAAGCTTTTCTTGAATCTGGCCCGTTGAATGTTCAGACAAGCAGGGATCTCAAAACTCTTACGCAAAAGGTATATATATTCATTGTGTTTGCATGTATGGTAGAACTTTAATCATGAAACTCTGGCTTTTCTGACAGCCTGCTCAAGAATCGGTTTCTGGTAATGCAACAGATTGCATTCCTGCAATTATTGATGCCCCTGATTCAATAGCTGAAGACGCAACTTCTATTGATCCAGGGTCAGATCAGTCAATAAACCCGACACGGGAGCTAACTGATTTGCGTGCACGTTCAAATGATATTGTTGAATATAGCCACGATGCAGCTGTAGACTACGATAGTTTTAATTTAAGGTCTCTTTCTATTGTTTCTGATTCCTTGCCACGATTTCCACATCCTGGAGATGACGGTGCTCACTCGACCACAACTTCTAGTTCAGGATTTCTTGTGTCTGATAGTGAGCAGGATTTGAGAAATGGAGATCTGCTTCGCCTTGATTTGGTTAGTATCTCTTCCAATTCCTTAACCGGTAGCATTGCTGAAATAAGTAGCCATGAAAGTAGAAGAAACAGTATGAGGCTATTTTGGGATGCTTTAGCAAGACGCAGCTTAAGAAGGAACATTGATTCGCCAACAATTGTTTTTGCAACTGGTCTGGCTGATGACTTGGGTTCACATGACAGATGGCTTCTTGATTTCAGTGGTGATCTCCATTACTATGGATCTGGTCGGGATATTGATTCGTTCAGTGTTGGCCTTCACCGTAGACATGAAAGGAGACGGCTATTAAGATCTGAGGTAAGTCATTGTCTTGTTTACTGAACTTGTTGAGTTATTTTGTTTCATGAACTCCACGATGATATTCGTGTAGTTTCTTTTATTTTTTTATTATTATTCTTTCCCTTTTTTAAAATATAAACTGTTGTCCTAGTCCCACGGGCCACGAAATCTTTGTATACAAGCAAATAGCGGCCACTTGTTATGCCCTTTAACCAGATTCAGGCTGCCTGTTATATACTTATCTTAGTTATTTCCTAATTTGTAAACGATTGGTCTGTGGTACCTTGACCATAGTTCCATAATACCTTGATTTGCAGTCTGAATTTCATTAATTCATTCAATATTGGTCTGTGGTACCTTGACCATAGTTCCATAATACCTTGATTTGCAGTCTGAATTTCATTAATTCATTCAATTTTGCTTAACAATATAGTAGTTTTTCCCTCTAATGTAGATGTCTGCACCTAAATATGAATTCAGTCCAGTGTACAGCCGATGCCGGAAAGAAATATATTTTTATTTTGTCTGCAATCATGGAATTCTTAATCAGAACTTTATTGTAAAGGAAGCTTTTCAGATTTCCGAACTGTACTCCAGAATTAGTTTGTCCTTCATTTAAGTTTATATAATAAAATACTTGGACTGCTGTTTATTTGTCCAGGCCGCTGAAACTATAAGTGGAATTGATGGTGGAGACCAACAAACTGAATTATGTGCATCTGGACTTCACCTCGATGGTACGTGTTCATGTGACTCATTCTTTACAGCTGAAGAATCAAGCAGTCTTGCAAGCATTTCACGAATAATCCTTCTTGCTGAGGCATTATTTGAGGTAGATTGTCGAGACTTATCCATTCCTGTTTTATGTTATCTCTATGTCATTCCTGGATATGCTGTTTGGTCAGTTCAAATTGCTTTGGAAAAATTATGAGTACGAGCTAGTTGTTTTGGGGTGTGCAAAACTTGTTTGAATACACTTTTAAGCCAGTCACAACTAATTTACGGTTCAAGGACATTTATTACTCCCATAGTTTTGTTAACTGCTGATCCAATACCATGTTAAATTGTGGTCGTCTTGTTAAGTTGGAAACGTAAGATTGATGTGAATTCTAAATGGCATCCCCTACTTGATTTTCTGCTGTTCAGGTTTTGGATGAAATTCACCATCAATCTCTGTCGCTTTCACTATCTGCTCTCTCGCTTCCTGCTCCAGAATCCGTGGTGGATGCATTTCCTCTCAAGTGTTACAAAAAGAATAAAAACGTGGAAATCGATTCCACAGATGTTCAACAGTAAGTCTTCGCATACTCCTTTTCTTGAATAAATTCCTTGTGGACTACCACTCTTGATGTCAGATTGCATTTCCTTAATATTCGTAAATGCAGGTGCCACATATGCTTAGCTGACTATGAAGAAGGGGACAAATTAAGAGTTCTTCCATGCAATCATGAATTCCACATTCCCTGCATCGATAAATGGTTGAAAGAAGTAAACAGGTATTCATTCGTTCATTCCTAGACTGTGAGTGAGTGTCTTCTTTATCTGATGTTGGTTTTCTCACGATGTGTGTGCTTGGCCAGGGTATGTCCGGTGTGTAGACACGACGTGTGTGAGGGCCGTGGAGAATGCTCCCTCTCAAATGCACAAGTAGGACCGCGATGATAATGCAACTGTAAATATACAAACCAACATAGTAACTTGCTACCTGCATATACATATACCTGACCTTGGCTAACTTAATATGTTTTACGACTCGAATCGAGTCGAATGTCAAGTTGTGCTGTTGCTATGTATTATGTCGTGGACATAATTTCTTGTGCAAATTGTAATGTATTTTGGATTTTGGTCTAACCTTTATTTAGAGATGTCACTGTCTAGTCTGTTCTTGTGTGCGCGTGTTTCAGTGTTTGTGCAGATGAAATGCCAAGACTGAATTGGGAATATTTGATCACACGCACAAATATTGGAAACATTTAACACACACACACAAAAAAAGTAAATCATACATTACAAAAACTATATATCTCATTAAAAATTTGTGTAAATATTCAATTCTATACAGAGCATTTCGGAAAAGAAACAAGAATTCTGAAACTTATAATGTTTGTTTTGTATTTCAAAAAAATAAAATAATACGAATTCATTTGCTTATAGTTTTTTCAAAAGGGGAAAGGGAAAAATAAAATAAAATTTGAATTTATTTTGAAAGGATTTTCTCCTCCAAAAGTATGAAATACACTTATCCAGAAAAGAAAAATATATATAAATGAACCATAAACAAACCCAATCTTAAATTTCATATTTTTGTTAATTAATTATAAGTGGGCGGAAATAGTTATTGTAGTGATGATAAAATTAAAGAACGAGTGTGGGCGCCATGGCCATCCATCTACAGTTGAAATGGCCAAATTCTGTGCATGAGATATTTATCTTAATACATACATACTAATCTCAGTAGTGTAGAAAATGTGGGATACAATCTTGATCCATGTCAATGTTGTATAACCTCAATCAAGTCAATTGCTCCAGAAAGGAAAAGATCACATAAAAAATTCTGAAAATACGGATATTGAGTTAATGTTTAAGGGTTTATTAACTAATAATTACTATGAGTGATGGGATTCAACTGAGTTGAGCCGAAGGAACCGTTGCACTCAATCTGTGCTTCGTTTTTGGCCATGGGAGAATCCTTTATCTTCAATGAATAAAAAAAATTACACATGCCTTCTTGCCTTGTCTGGTTCAACTGAGACTTTCAAAAAAATGGAACTAGTTTCTACTGCACCTAATCCTAGTCCACATAAAAAAGAGATGAAAGTGAAGCTAGAACTCAAACAGTCGAAGCTCAATCATCCCCTCTTTCCGTTTCGGAGAATACCAGGCCATCACCTTCCCCGACTGCAGAAGCCTCAGAGAGTAATTCAAGCTGTATATTACATCTTCCAGCTCTGGTCCCAGCTTGCCCGACGATGAACCAAGGGCAAACTTGGAATCTACCCTGAAAACAATAGGTCCTGCCACCTGCAACAATTAACTATCATCAACATCTACTCTTTCCCATATCTACTGTACAACCTAAAATGAAGATCTAAAAGTGGGCTATGGACAATTTTTTCTTTGACAGTAAATAATTCACTAGCAGTCTTAAAATCTTGAACCCTTGTTCTTCTCGAAATATGAGTCGAAATGAGTTTTATGTGTGATGTAGCTCACCTGCTGCAGAAAAATTAGATTTAGTCTGGGAGAGGACAGTACGTTTGGAGTTTGTGTACTGCTGAAAAGGCTGGCCACCTTTTTGACTATGGCTGAAGCCGACACAATATCCAATCGAGCATCTATTCTGCTAAGGTCTCCAAATTTTTTCCTGAATCTCCCATGCTGCAAAGTGTAGCATACTGAGCCAAATAAATCGGTGCCAAAACGGCCTCTCCTCTTGGCACCCAGAGAATCTTGGTTGGCATTTTGTGACCCTTCCACGACACGTAGCCATGCCTCACAAGTACCCCCTGAATGCAAATGAGAAGAGCCTAAATTAATTTATTGAAGCAACTGCAGGGATAATATGATATCTCAATTGAAGGGAACTTGAGAGAATATTCATGAGTATGCTTGGCATCATGGAGATATCATCCATCACTAATCGAACTAAGAGATTTCTAAAGAAGGTGAATGCTATGCCAACTGATGAAGAAAAAGTAATCACAAGAAAAACTGTAATGCTTAAGCAGAAGCAGAACAAGGCAACAAGCACAATCAAAGCTACAAATTACCTATAATTCCAGATATTGCTGAGTGAGGATCCTTGAGCCGGACATCATATGGGGGGCACCAAACTTTACCCTCTTGCGTCTCTACCATGCTATCATCTTTTGTTTCCATTTTCCTCCAGAAATCCTTTGACTTCTCATAAGAAAAGGCAGCTTTCGCACATAACCCAGGCAATAAAGCAACTGGTCTTTCAGTATCAACAGAATCCATAGCCTGTGGAGTCCCACTATTTTTATGTAGGCCAAAACGGTATCGAAATCCTGAGTCAGAGACAAGGGATAAACAGTCCAACGATATGGATTCAGGAACTTCCCAGTACTTTCCTTTACGGTCTATGAAAAGCTCCGGCCATGCGGCATCAACAGTGATATCGTAATCTGGAAGCTGCAGGTAAAGACAAGATTTGAGGGAAAAAAAAAATGATTTAGCTGAAACAGAAAAGAAGACCTCAGTAGCAGATGATGATTGGCAAATATAGCATCCAAAATATCCAGCATATTGAATGCAGCGTTAAGTTAACTAGCCTGTCATAACATGATAACTTTAAACAATAAATCAAGCTATAGGTAAGATTATAAGAACTTGAATAATATACAGATATTATATCTCAAATATCTGACATATCAAGCAGCATCATTCAGTTAAAAACCTTCCAAATCAATCATAACCCAATCTCTGGCTCAAGATGGGATTTCATTCTATTTCTGCTTTGTATATTTCATTAATCAACAAAATACTTCTGCATAGTTCGTTGCATGGCCTAATTACAAATTTCTCATATCTCAAGTGCATTTAACTATTAATTTCAGCCTAAATGATTCAGATGATCAACACAGATATGAAAAGGGAATCAAGTGAAACAAATGAAAAACCAAACAGAACTTGCCCGAGTGAACTAGTAAATAGGGTTCAACATCTTGCCTTGTGATAGAGCCTGGCCTTTGTGCGCCGGTTCTTATTCTCGCCATGCTTTTCAGTGCTCAGCAGTACAGATGTTGAGGATGATAGTGGTATCTGTGTGCATACACCAAAAGCATAGAGTGATTTGTTCAGAAAATGCTTTGCGGCATCTTTAAATAAAGGTAGCTCCCATTCTTCTGCAGCAGAAACTTCCTTTCTGATAGAGGAGATAAGCTTCTTTGGACGAAATTGCCCGATTAATCCACACCACCTAAATAATGGGGGTTGCAATTTAACAACATGAGCATTGAACCCTACTTTGATACTACACGTTCTCCACAAGAGAAATGATACAAGAAGAACAGAACATACACACACAAAGTGCACCAGTCCCCAAACCTAATAAAGTTCATATCCATTCAGAAACCGCGCAACACAATTGCAAATTCATATTGGAATTGTGTACAAGGAAACCCCAAAATTCTCGAAGTCAAAATGAGTACATTAACAACACCGAGTCACATGCAAATATGATCGCCATCGCAAATGCCAACGCTACTACCTAAATATTCCCAACGACAACTGATTCATAATTCTTTACCCTACTCCCCCAATCGCAATAATTTCCCTAAAAAAAAGCCCACATTAACAATATGAAAATGGGAATTGATACCAGTCTCCAATAACCGCTCGACCAATGAGGGACTGCAGCGCGAAAGAGCCCAATTCCTTGTGATTGATGGAAGGAGAAAAGGATGGAATTATGCCGAGAGGGAACCCGTTTCGCAAGAGAGAAACTTGCTGAAATCTGAGCGCTTTGCTAGCTCTTGAGCCGTCGAGGGGTATGGGATCACCTGGAATTGCCTTGCATACGCCATCAATGGCTTGCGGAGATGAAATGTCCAAGTCCCAAAATGCTGCGTCCATTGCTGTTCGTAAGTTGGCCATTTTGCAGGCGGCGAGGAGGTGAAATTGGGTTGATGTGATTGGCAAGAGGGCTTGTCGAGGTTTCTTATCTGGTTAGTGTAACGACACAATTTCTGATAGCTAGTGACAGGAGGGAGAGAAGGGAAGGGACACGAGGGTTTTCTTTGGGTTTAAAATGCGGTAAATTACATTTTGACCCCAGTACTGTTCGCTATTTGCTTTTATCTGGGGTAGTAGAAATGTAGAATAGATAAAAGTAATTCAACTTATATTTGACCAAAAATAATCTAAATTCTTTTGTCCAAATTATACATAAATTCTAGCTAACGTCTTTATCTCTAGTTCAAATTTGAACTCGAGACTTGCAGAGTCCATTTATGAGAATGTATTTCATGGACTTCAATTAGATAAAAGATCGTTTTTTTTGTTCGTTTAGAGAAGTTCGTTAGTTGAACGAGGCAAATTTTAATTTTACAATATTCGATTCATGAACAAACTTGGTGATTACCTATTAAAATGTGAATACAAAATTATTAATATATAAACTTACACATTTTTACGTAGGTTTGTAATCAAATGATAAGTGTTTGTTAAGTGATAAATAATAATGAATCTTATCCATCAATTTTCCATATCTGACGGTTGTTATTCAACAAATTTAGAATCATGCATAATATTATAACTCTAGATGCATAATGATATAACTATACATGCATTTTAAAATTATGCATTTTCGTTGAAAAATTATATTTGTTAGTTAAAAGATTTGGACGGCTGTGATTTATTATCATTTATCACCCAAAAGCTTATTTATCACCTAATCACCACCCTTTTTGCTTAAGTTTGAATGTTTAACCGTTAAATAAGTGCAAAACATCTTACAAAATGTTTTTTTACGCTCATCTTATAAAATGTATTTTATATCGTTTATTTTACCCCTCAAATACTGAATTTAATTACGATAGTGTAGTTTATATTTTATTTAATTTAATATTATCCTTTACATATTTTTGTAGTTATCTACTATCTATACTTATAGATATGATTTCTGTATTTAATTATTTTAGTTTTATCTATTAGGGTGTATAAGAAGCTCAATTTTAATATATACTATTATAAAAATAACATAATTAAAACAGTGAAATTATTTACACAGGTATCAATAGTTTAATACGAATTCCATTCACTAGTTATAAAAAAATAATAGATTTGAGTAAACATGATCTTTTTTAAGAAAATAATTATTATTTAAACATAAGTTTTAACTTTTGAAAAAATTCGCTGAGGGTGAACTAAGGTTTAATTGTGTTTGCGAACCTGAAACTATTCGATGATAGAGCTGAAAACTCGTCTCAATCAAACTTGAACAACATAACATACTCAGTTCGAATTCGAACGGCATCCTTGATTGGCTTGTCCAAATACTTTAAGTTTTCAAACCCATCTTCATACATCAAAACCAATGTCCGAACCGCTAAAATATATCCTTGGGAACCCTCTTTGCATCGTTCCAAACAATATCCAAATGAAGTTGGATGCGTCCGCACACAAAAGCCTTTTTTTAAGAAATGGCATCATCTACAATTTGTTTTAAGATTATAAAAATAACAAA
>AYJT01083163.1:0-18972 GCA_001278415.1 Ocimum tenuiflorum | reverse complement strand
AAAAAAGATATGATCAACAAGAATATATTATGTTTGTTTAGGGCCATCAATTCTCATGTAACTGATAAAGGAGATATAGTTGAAGATCCAAACCGTCTACAAGATAAGTCCCAACTCCATGCTATACTTGTTCTCTATTTTCAAAGATTAGGCATGGGAGCATCCTTACCCCATTCCTTTATTTCTTGCCCACCTTTTCTATCTCACTTTGGAAATTTTAAATAATCTCCATGAATTTGCTCTCATTGTTTCTTTTTTTTTTTAATAACTTTTTTGGACTAGGAATAAACATAAATAAATAAATTATCTACGTTCAAATAGGGCTGATAATAACTTTACAAACGTAGGGCCAAAAGCTAAAGAATCACCCCTCGTCAAGATTTCATGCATCTTTCTTTCTTTCTTTCTATCTTCACGTCTTTATATGCATTCTCATTAAATTATTTGTCACGACTATGATTTCGCGATTCTTTTTCTTGTTTATTCGATGATGATAAAGAATGGATGGATGAGTCGAATATCGAACAGTACTAGCAAATGTTGTACGTGTATTTACACTCTCCTAATTTAGTGAAAATTCATCCCAAGTCGCTCCACCAACCGGAATTCTTAGAGGAGCTTCTATATCAATCACGTTTATTCCTATGATAACACCATCCATCTAAACCAGTTAGGCTAATTCCAGCCTACCCTAACTCTTTCCTCCTCGGACAAAATCAATTTCGTGACTACTTATAAGATGAGGTGAAACGATTAGTAGTAATTATCGAGGGGTTAGTGCTTATACTAAAACCAGTTAATAACAGCTTCGAAGTGTGTAAATCAGCTAAAATTGCTTACATAATCGGTTGTTTCTCAGGCTTTAGTCCCTTCGCAGAATCCTATGATTTCCTCCAATAATTAACATTTTCCCAAATCAATCATTAACCACAGTCTCCATAATATAGGTTATCTGCCAAACATCCGCAGAGCTGTCAGCAATCTTGATTAAAATAACGTGTTCACGCCACATGTTTGATAAACTTAACACCTTAATTTTAGAAACAGAACAAATTCCTTCACTAAAACCCATCGCCAAGCCAGCTGGTATATAAGCATATATCATGGGAATGTCAGAACTAAAAGAGAGCTGAAAACAAGAAGCTACAAAACATACCTCAGAGAGAGAGAGAGAGAGAGAATGAAGACTTACAGCTATTTGATTTCATTAGCCTTAATCTTCCCCTTCATGATGATGATCCAGATAACATCAGGCAATAGCTTGATCAACTCCACCTGTGCAGATTTCGCTCGTGAAGATCCAAACATTGACTATGCTTTCTGTACGAGCTCCCTGCAGGCGGCCCCCGCCAGCCACTGCGCCACCCTGCAGGGGTTGGGCTCGATCTCCATCAGGCTTGTCCGATACAACATATCCGACACGCGCTGCTTCATCAAAAAACTGATAAAAAACAGGGCATCCGACCCGTATGTGAAGCAGTGTTTGAACGACTGCTTCCAGCTTTTCTCGGACGCCATACCTTCTGCTAAACTGGCCATGAGATACTACGCGACGAAGAGGTTCGATGACGCCAACGTGGAGATAAGTTCCATCATGGATGCTGCTTCCACCTGTGAGGAAGGTTTTAAAGAGAAAAGAGGCGTGGTTTCTCCTCTCACAGAAAGAAACCACTATACCTTCCAGCTCTCTGCCATGGCTTTGTCTCTTATTCACATCTTTCAGACACCACCACCACCTAGCCCTAGTTTATGAATGTATTATTCCTTAACTATTGATCTATGCGCTTCAAATCAGTTTGGTTTTCCGATTACGTTTTCATGTTCATATATTGTTTCACCTCACCTATGAACAAACTTCATCAACACATTATACATAGTGAAACACAAAAATATAGAAAATGATCTCAGAGAGAGTTCAGCCTCTTTATGTTTGCTAAGAATTTCTATAAGTTTACTCGTGCAATCTGACTAAATCCAAGCAGGCAGATCAAATGAGGAAAAACAACTACCAAAATGTCGATAGTTGTTAAACTCCAACATTGAGCATTACTAAAATTAATCATCATCGTCACATTCCTTGATTATATACCAAGTTCGGTACTGAAAAGTTCATTGAGAAACAGAACACGAACATACAAAAAACAACACAAGTAGAGACTTGGCAACAACATTAAACCCCATAAATGGGACACCTTATGTCAAGAATTATTTCCCATCGAATACCGAGTTTGAGTGATAGAATCCAGGGTTGAGGAAAAGGATGGATATAAGTTCTAATGAGATGAAAAAGCAAGTGATGGAGATCTTGCATATTTTAGCTGGCCATAGGATGGTTGTGAATGTATTCAATGGCGAGTGCGCACGAGTCAATTTTATCAGCTTCCTTGTCAGGAATTTCCAACTTAAACTCTTCCTCAAGAGCCATCACAATCTCCACATTGTCTAAGCTATCCAAGCCCAAATCCTTCTGAAAATGAACATCAGGAGTTACCTGCGGATGTTGGAATAGAAAATAGTGAGATTTTGGATCGGGATAATGACAGCAGAAACACAGGGCATCAAACTCCTACAGAAAGATGATGATATTTGACAGACTGATGAGTTTTACTGTGTGTGAGAGTGTGTGTGTGTGTTGGGGGGGCAGGAATGTCTACCCAGAATGAGTTCCTAAAGCACACCATGACAATTGTACACTTCAAGTAACCTTAAAATCGCATGATATACATTGATAATAGGGTTGAGTGGCATGTTTACTTCAAATGATCAATCACGTGTCCCTCAAGAAACCCAGGCAGAGCAACTCCCACATGTAAAAGGGAGAGGTTTCAAGCACCATCCCTACAACTCCACTCGCCCAGCTCAAGAAAATAAAATAAAATGACAAATCACAATGATACCTTTATTCTTGCTGACATGCTACTTAGAACCCCATGACTGGTGATGACTAAACAATCAACGGGTAAATTAAGGAGAAAATATGACAGCATAAGATCAAGAGAACCCAAAATTAAAATACTGAAACTACTCTTAAGTATTACACCGAACTTTCATTTATTTATTTTTTCTGCTTCTACCGAGAAATATTGAGAAAAAAGACGCAACGGTGAATATTTTATTGACTGAATATCTGCTGGTGTTCCTATATGTGATTGGACAAAATGCTATCAAGTATTGCATCCCATCGATATAACAAAAGGAAGTTAATGCATACTTCCATGCTAACGGGTTGCATGACCTGAAGAGTCGAGACACCCATTTTCCCACTCTCTTTCTGGTTTCAACACCCATTTCAGGAACCACTAAGGAAAACCTCAATGCAATCAACAACTAAAAGATTAAGATTTTTTTTTTGAAAAAAAAAAATCATTGCACTTCTCCAGCAGTTAAACTGATGAGATTAAAACTGGGGACTCCATCCAAATCAAACAGCAACAAACCATACAAATTCTCAAATTAAACGAAGTCCGCCTACACAACAATAATTTGAGCTCAAGCAAATCATACACAACAAAAATTCGAATTCAGAACTTCCGTCAAATCGAGAAACATTATCGAAACAGTCCACGTGAACAACGTCCTAGACTACGGAGAATTATTAAAAACTGAACGTTTGAAGAAAAGGAGCGGAAATAGCGTAAACCTTGGATGGATCGACTTTCGGGAAACACTTGACTACTTCGAGAACTCGGTCGATTACAGCCTGCTTGTCGAGATGATCGTCGCCGTGGGACGACATTGATCGGATGGCCGTCAGCCGGGATCCATTTAGGGCCAAGGACTGAGTCACTGGTACCCGAATGTGGCGGAGAATGGCGGATCTCAATGCCGAAGCCATTTTGTCCTCCAATTACAGTGCGAATTTCTTTGATGCTCTCACTCTCACTCTCTCTCTCGGCGATTTGGGGGTGGAGGCTCTAAATCCGACTTGAGGGTTACAGGGGTATTATGGGAATTGCCGATTATCAGGATTCCCCTGGACAAAGTCATCGGATCATCCTTGCTCGGTTTACTAGGTTCCATTTATTTACGTTTTTTATGGAGAAAATTTTTCAAAATAAATTTATAATTTCTCTATATTTTTCATTTTTCTTAAATAAAACAATATATTGTTTCAGCGTATTTACTTTCAGTGAAATTACTAAGTACAATCCAACCTGAAAAAAAAATCAATTCGAAACATTTGGGAATACCAATTTTATCGGTTGTTATTTGGTCAATTCTTAATTAGGTTCATAAAAATTCAATTTTCTTGGATAATTTATTGTCTCATTAATTTATTTTCCGGACCGACCAACACACCCCCAATAATATATCCTCAATAAAAACAAAAAGAAAACATCCCCAAAATTACAAATGGAATGTGCACTCAAATATTCATTTTGGATTATATAAAAAAAATTCATTTTAAATTATTGCACTGAACCAAGCTGTAGTAATCTTAATTTAAAAAAAGACATTCGAACTCATTAAGTAACATAGATTTAACAAGTCAAGCTCGAACTTGACTTATTACTCGATCCATTATCTCCCAAGTAACCTTGTTGAATCCGTTGGTCCAAAAATATATAATTATAAACCCTTTTGCAAATCAAATCATTCTTATTGTATGTTATATCATAAATACAAAATAATATGAAAAAAAAAGATAAATAAGAATTGTGTATATAGAATATAAGATTTGTTATTCTTTCAAACTTTTACATTTGGACACCTTAATTAGTAATAATTATATTTAATTCCATTTTAACAGTTAAATAATTAGTCAATATTATCTGTGTATCATTTTCGGGAGAGGCTGCATTTGATTGGATTGAGCTACATTCAGATTATGTTACTTGTGTGTTCATTGTTCGATTGATTTCAAGAGTAACACTTCGACCAAACTAAAACTACTTTGGAAATTTTATAAATAAAACTAGTCAAATAATTCTTCAAATCTAAACCTGTCCAACCTTTTTAAAACAAATCTGTTCGGCTTGTCCAGCAGCTGATGTAAACTTCAAGCATAACCAATAAAAAAAATTTAATAATTTATTTTCACCACACAGTCCACACTTTACATACTTTCTTATAATTTTCCACATACTTAATCATTCAATAATGTCATCTTGAAATATCAATAATGAATACATAAGTTGATGATGTCGTTGCGCATACTGATCGGGGGCTTAGACAATGGTTTTAGTGCGTGGCTACAGAGGGATGCTGACTTAGTTAGAATGCATCTGCGATCACCAGTGGAGGGTTACGATGGTCCTTTGAGGGTGCCAACCTAGTTAGGATGCCTCTTTGTATCGTCTTGCTCCCTCTTCCTCATTCCGCTAGATTTCTTGCTTCTGTTTCTGTGTAACTGTTAATCTCTCATCTCCATTGTACTTTGTTGTTTGTTTTTTCTTGTGGGTTGAACTTGGGTCCTTGTGTATGATCATATCTGCTTCTGGTTTTTGTTTGGGACATGATTTGGCTGTACTATTTACAACCATTATGCTACCGGATTTTCTGCTTCGGCGCCTCTTATATGCTCTTAGAAAGATTTCTGATCTTACTATCGGTTGACATTGGTTACGTTGACCGATAGTGATTCCTTCTCCCTTTTGAGATCCCCCTCTTTATATCCCTTGGATATATCCATTGGTTTTGACTAAACTTGATTTACCCCTACCCGCATAGACAATAAAAATGTATAAAGTGGAAGATGTGGATGAATGTTGAAGCTCATAGGATCAACGAAAGTATTTGTATTAAATAAACTACTTTTTTCAGTTGGCACATTAAATTAACTAAATAAATTCATGATAAACACCATTCAGCGGTATTTGAATTCTTCAAAGAAACCCATACTCGCAAGTATAATTTCGCCTCGTCAATTCATCGCTCAAGTTTCGGCTCATTTTGCCGGCGGCATCTCGACTTCCCGCCGGAAAAATCTGTGCTGTAGCCGAAGTCGAAGATCCGATCCTTTTTGTTTTTGCAGCACATCCACCCGAACTTGATTGATGGCTCCGGTTTCGGCTCTCGCCAAGTACAAATTAGTGTTTTTGGGAGATCAATCCGTCGGGAAAACGAGCATCATTACTCGATTCATGTACGATAAGTTTGACAACACGTATCAGGTGACAAATCAGTTGGCAGCTGAGGTTACTTTCAGTATTACTAGATTTTTAAGTTTATCTTTCGGAGAAGGAATTTAGTTGTTGCGGATCTGATCCTTAGCTGTACAGCTCATTGTTTGAAGTTTTGTTTGCTTTATTTATTGTTTATGTCATTGATCTGTCCAACTTCGTGCTACGTGTACTTTTCAGAAGTCTGTTTTTCAGTGATCTAATGGTGAAGGAGGTTCTTAGTTCCTAGAAATAAATTGCTAGAAATTTGTGCTGTTGTATGTTTTGTCATTCGGATGACTTGTCAGGGTAGCATCAGGTCAATCAAGGTTGCATGGAAACTACTTATGTTCGAAACACTGTAAATTGTTCATTGAATGTATGCTTAGGGAGAACTGCACGGGTTATACAGCCGTGATGAGAATAAATAAACGAAGAACAAACAACTTGTTGGAAAATGGGAGTAGAAATTCTTCATGATTTCTGTTGATCCACCTTTGCAGGCTACTATAGGAATTGATTTCCTTTCCAAGACTATGTATCTTGAAGATCGGACTGTACGATTACAATTATGGTAAGATGCGATTCGTATTACGAATAATTCTCTCTGACCTGTATTTTATATTGCACTCATACTTTCTTATATTTTTAGTTCAGATCCTCAGCAATTCAGTTTCTTGTGTCTGTTTATCTCGTCTTCATTAATATACAGGACTATCTGAGGGGTGGTAAAAAGGCAATGCCATGAACCGCAATTTTCTGGGACCCCTCCAACTGTCCATTAAGAAATTACCCATCTAAAAAGAAATTTTGTGACTGTTGGTTTATATTTATATTAAACATGAATTATTAAATTGATAAACATGTTCCTTAAAAAATATTATCTTGAAGCCAAAGAGATATAAAATAAAAAGGATTGATGAGGCAATTGAGACTCAAAGAGTGACTACAAAAACAACAGGGCCTCTTTTTGTTTGTGCGATGGCCCCCAAAATGTTAAGTTCTCACCCCTGATCATATAGTAGATGGACTACTGACTATGGATGGTATGCCGTGTTTGCTTAACATGTGGTGAGGTTTTATCCTTTGTTGTTTGGTTTATTCAGTTCCAAATTATCTTCTCTTTTTTTTATGAGTAGGGGGATATGGGGCTGGGGGAATTCGAACACTGGTCTCTCACCTACTTAGAGGTGAGGAATGCCAACTCATCTTAACACGATTGGCAATTTCTTTTCTTATTTCTGAGACCAAGTAAATTTGGTTTTCTGGTCTTGTGCCATTGCAAAAGGCATGAAGTTTCATATTTTGGTTGTTATCTAGACTTTCGCTCATTTCCATAGTCGATGCGATCCTTTTACCCTGTAGTCATTATTCAAATTTGGACAGCCTTTCCAGTGAGTGATTTTACTGCAAAATTTGTTTCAACAACTCAGCTGTTCAATTTTATGAAGAAATAATCTTTATTTCCTGAAATGCTCAGGGATACCGCAGGACAAGAAAGATTTAGGAGTCTCATCCCAAGCTATATAAGAGACTCCTCTGTCGCAGTCATTGTATATGATGTTGCAAGTATGGACCTTTCCTTATTCACAAGATGTTTGAGTAATGAAATATTGCATTTCATCTGACACGACCTAAATAATATTGCTTGATATAATTACTGACTATTAGGTAGACAATCATTTCTCAATACCGCAAAGTGGATCGAGGAGGTCCGAACTGAGAGGGGAAGTGATGTTATTATTGTGCTAGTTGGCAACAAAACTGACCTGGTGGACAAGAGGTAAATGTTTCATCTTTTTCCTGCTTCTAATCAACGTTACAGGTCAACCTCATCCTTTTATTATGGAGGAGGATAAGAAAAAGATTGATGAACTCAGTCAATCTGTAATTGTTTCCATAGTATCAGAATTATTATATCTATATTCCCATTTTACTTTTTAAATTACTGTATTAGTAATTCATAATATTTTAGGTTCTAGCTTTAATGTGTATCTGAAGAATGTTAAACCAACGGGAAGAATATGAGGAATTTTTCTATACTATATTCTATCATGATCATCCCAAAGATCATTGTCGGATGATTGTCCTTTTGAAGAAGTGTTAGAGTGGGAACTAGGGGAGTTTCCTCTATATGGATACAGTGTAATTACTAACTGGAGAGATTTCAGATAATCCATAAAAGTTTTTATTGATTTATAAACATGTTAGGTTTAATATGCAATATATACTCTTGTTCAGCTTCAATGCCTCTCGTGATTCACTGTCTCACTGCTATTATGATGATGAGCAAAACAAAGTAAAATGTAAACACTGGCTTGTAGGCTATTTTTTTCTTAAGATTTCATGTCTTATGTCCAGGCAAGTTTCGATCGAGGAAGCAGAGGCCAAATCACGTGAACTTAATGTAATGTTTATTGAAACTAGTGCTAAGGCTGGCTTCAATATTAAGGTAATGGATCGGTTCACTCGTTCAATTTGTTATAATATTCACTCCCTGACTCTTGATAGTCGTTTAATGGATGTCAGAATCTATTACTTGATTAAAAAATATATGTTAAAAGAGTCAGTAGCGTCTATATGCCTTTAGTACTTAAAATATTCGAGTTATTTCAGCCACTATTTAGGAAGATTGCTGCAGCCTTGCCTGGAATGGAAACTCTATCATCAGCTAAACAAGAGGACATGGTTGATGTCAACCTCAAGTCTAGCAACAATAATTCCTCTCAGTCACAACAGCAGTCTGGAGGGTGTGCCTGCTGATCAACTCGAATGATTGGACCTCATTTTTTGAGTTCATATTTTTATTAGACTGTTAAATGTATCTGTAGACTGTGTAATTTTGGCTTCGACTCTAGTGAGGATTCAGATCTACGCATGTTAGATTGTTGTTGCTGTATTGTGTTATATCGTTCATTCACCGACTACCATCGACACCGTAGATAGTTTTATATAGTCCTTGTGCTTCTCTACATTATTATAGTTGCAATTTCCTTTTGAAGTTTTATAGCAAAATACAGAAATTCTCTTGATTTGCAGGTGTGATTTTTGGATATTTGTGTGTGTGTTGGTTAGCTACAATTACTTGTCATGAATTTAGCCATTTTGAGACATGACTCTGTTTGCAGTTGGGAATGAAGACTATTATCTATCTCCATTTTCAAATTTGCGTGTTGCTAAACACGACTAATGATTTGACATGAATTGTGGTGGTGGTTTTTCCTAAATGTTCTCACACGACTCATCTTTTCTTCTGAAAAAAGTCTATGGCGGTCGAATTTTCCCCTTCATTAACTCCACCGGAATTGGCTCTGGGTATTTTCAACGACTTCATAACTGATCAATCATAAATTCAATTTATTGACAATTATATTCACACCCATAATAGTGCAAAAAAGAATGTTCGGCTTTAACATGTTCAAGAACTCGAATATTCGAATATTTAACTTAGGATTCATAGCAGGGATGAGAAAATTCATATAGAATTATTTTTGTAATTTAGAATCCACAGCATTTAAGTAATGTATAATTATTATCTTGGTGAGACGTCCCGAATCAATCTTTTCCCTAATAATGGTGGGTGCTAAAAGTGAAGCACATATATGTTGTCTTAATCAGGTCAAATTTCATTTTATATCCCAACACTAACATCTTTTCTTTCACAAGTTTTAGCAATAATTTATGTAATTCTTCGAAGACGAGTAACATTTTACAATCCCAAAAGTTCAACCCATAGTTCTACCACTTCAGGATTCAGTGGTAACTGGTAAGCATCTTTTCCATACATCTGCATGGGTTTATTTAATATTGTACTTAAGATCGAAAAAACTCAACTCATAATGTATTTGCAGAGAAAATTGATACGTTGGAATTGACTTATGAAAATGTGAAAACGTTTGGAATATAAATGCTATTTGATCTATTAATTACTAACATTTTCCCCACAACTCCCCCAATATCTCTTATAAACAAGCATTACATATGACAAATAGAGTGCGAAATCGACTAAATTATTTGAAGGTAACGTGAATTTATTATTTATGATTCTCTTTTGACATTCTTCTCTCAGCAATCATCATTCTTATTTACCAAATAATCATGCTCTTTAATTATTCTCTTGACTTTTATCCTTTTCTTTAGTAGACTCTTGACTTATATCTTAATGTCGATTAGTTCATTCGAGTTCCATTTTTCCTATATTTGTTTGAATAAGTTGGTCACTACTCAAAATCTGTGCGTGTATAATCAATGAATATTGTGCCAGTTATTATGCTCGAATATTAAATTAAGTATTGGTTCCAGGAATATACAGCTAACACATTTACATTTAATGCAACGTATATAATATTTGGTTTTCAAAAGAGAAATAAATGAAAACATTTGGATCGAATAGTTAAATCAAACTCAAACTATATTCATGCAATTAAATCCAGTTGTTTTTTTTTTTCGTTAAATTTATATTCAAATTACATAAAACTCCCAAATATAGCATCGTCATTTTCCCGAATATTGGGAGTTGCAGTGGCGTGCAAATTGAACAAACAAAAAACTATCATATAAAATTAAAAATAAAAAAAGAAAGAAAAATTGTACTTAGTATGGATATCAACTAGAGAGTTAATTACGAAAGAAATGTAAATATGCTATTTTCTTTCTTTCATCAAGTATAATTCTATGTATTTTTGAAAGTGTGCATTTATAAAATTTCAAATGCCTATATATAATCATTTTTTTAATGTTTACATTAGCCCAAGAGAATCATAGTCGGATTGATACTTAATATGGATTTATAGTGTGGTTAATTAATTATTTCGAAAAAAGATTGCAGCCAACAAGAAGTTTACAAAACCAATTAGCACGTGCACAGAGAATTTATCCGCCGCAATTCCCGTTTTCCGAATAATTCCTCTCATGATTAATTAACATCTTATTTATATCATATTTATTTGAACCTCCCGTGTTATTGTATTTATTTAATTTTTTAATACAATATTCTTTTTATCACGTGAATAGATTAAATAAATATTAAATAAGCAAAATCGTTGAAAATCCTACAAATTTTTGTTCTTTTTCTTTATCGCGTGAATCTATAAAATATTCCTCCCCAATTTTTTGTTCATTTTTTAAATTAACCTACAAATTTTATAATTTTACAATTTTATCTAATACTTCAAAAATCCCATTTCAGTTGGCTTTTCTCCCAAACTAATCACAAAACAAAAGAAAAAAGAATTGAGGAAGTCTCCTGTTAGGCGGTTTAAATCATTTAGCAGATTTTGATTTATAATTCAGGGATGATATGGATTTGGGTTTAGAATAAAAAACGAGTATGCGTTTGGGCTGGTAAAAAATAAACTATTTAAATTCATCTAAATCATTTAGACGGTCTAACACGAATTTTTGCCAAAAGAATTATTGTCCAAAAATGGTTCTAGACCAAGAGACTAGTTTAACACAATTGGATACTCTTGATTTATAAAAATTCTAAACTGTACTTTCTGATTTAATATATATTACAATTCATACGGATAATATGGACTGATCACATCTCTACTGTTCAGATATATAATAAATGCATTATTACTACAATGAATTTGTAATGAGTTCAGTAAGTTTTAAAATTTGTAATGATTTCTATAGTTAATAATTCATTAGTAGCTTTACATTTTACCATGTATTATGACAACCAGTTTTCTTTCTTTCAAAAGTTATTAATTTGACTAGATTCTTTTATAATGTTCTTACACGTCGGAAATGACGCCATTACAATTTCTTTTATTATAATTGAATATTTTCCTTTAAAATATATTACGTGAAAGAATTGGCGTAACTTAACATTGAGTGACGTGGAAATGCGGCGTGCTAACTCAGCATTCCAGATGTCGGAAAATTGAAGTTGTCCTATATTTGAATAATTTCTGATAATTTATACACTGTTTTGAGGTTTCGAATAATTTGTATTGTATTTAACAAAAGATGCATAGTTTATAATATAATTGAATATTTTTCCAAAAATGTATTACTCGAATTTTTTTTTTCCTGTATCGCTCATGATATATATCATAACCAAGACATGAAGATCAAACTCTAACCTACCCAATCATGTTGTCTCTTCCCAAATTCATGCTTTGAATCCGTCGAAAGCTATTGATTTTTAGTGAAAATAGTTTGTATTTTGGAGCAAGTGATATACTGTAAAACGACTTTCGAGTTTCCACACCAACCCGAATTATTTATTATATATAGTTTGACATGAAGAAATTAAAAACTTGAGTACATTATATATCAACCAATCAGTAAAGCATTATCATCCATGGCTGTCAATAATTACCATAATGGATAAATTATCCAATATATATATACATACACTATACATCTAGTGAGGCAATTATTTTTCAACAAACCCTTTTATTAGATGAAGAAACTAAATGCTTCCAGAGATTTCTCTATCCATATAAAGTATGGTCCCTTTGTTACCTAATCGACCAACTGATGAGTTTATGGTTCAAGAGTTATGGAGAGAGATTCTTTGTTACACGTTATGTTACACAACCATAAATTAATAAAAATACATTTGGAAAAAGAGATATTTCTGTTGATTCGAATAATATAACAGAATATGTAACAATATTGTTTGTAATAAAGGGATATCCACCACTGAAATTATGGAATCGAGTTCTAATGATTTTTATTTTAATTTCAGTCTGAGATATATCATGTGTGTGCGCTTATCTCGTTGTGAGATAAAGTATAAAACATGAGAATTGCATAATTCATTTTTGCGAAATTAGAAATATTAGTAACAACAGATGAAGACTATTGGCGCCCATCCATCCATATGCATTGAAATTGAAATATAATTAACTAGAACTGTTAAATGGCTGATTCCAAAAAAAAGTAGCTATTTTTGGTAACTAATAATTAAAATAGGACAAATCACAAACTTTTAATTTAAACCTAATTTTGGAGAGATTTGATTATAAGTCTGTTTGCAAACAGGGAGGATTACTGTATGTTAGTCTACGGTTACAATGCAAGTTTATCATAATTCATATTTCAATCAGATTCGATTATATCTAAAATAGACAAAAAAGAAAGAAACAAGATCTTGAGTTATTTGAGCATTAATTCAATATCTCAAATGCAATTAACAACTCACAATTCGATTGCCATGGTGGAGGTTACGTCGTACGTAACTTCAAATTATGCCATATCTTTAGTTTATGATTATGTGTGCCTCCAATCACACATTGTCACATAACTTGATAAATAAATGAATAAAAAGAAAATAACATTTTTCATATGGTAAAAATTAGAGGGTAATTGCATATTACTCCATTATATTCATTCATTTCTGCAAAAATAACCAGATCGGAATTGAGTTTGCGTCGGATGAATTGAAGATTTGTGGTACCAAATTTCCTGAAAAAGAAAAACTAAAAATGCTTCCGTTAGACTGCAGGATTGCATGTGGCATAGCGGTTGTACAGTCTTCGATGCTTAAGTTAGAAAGGAGTTTCGGAGAACATACAAAAAGAAGTGAAATTGAGATTATGCGCATATGAATCAATTCCGTCGAGTTCAATTTTGGGTTGGCTTTTATATAATACTCCCAGTAAGAACCCCATGATTGAGTACTAAAGAGTATAAGCCTCTAGCATTTTGATTTGACTAGTCAGAGCCCATTATACTCAAGGGTGACAGGTAAACTCCCATCTCGAGGATAGTTTTAGTACATTATAGTTAAGATTTTGAAAGTTATTGACCATTAGTTGAGTTATAACTACCCATTGGCTCGGAAGTGGTTTTACTGACTGAGATCAAAGGTGACCTCATAACGCTTTCTCGACATCAGCTTTGAAGAGGCAATATATATACCCCTGAATGTGAATCATGATAATAGTTGTTGAATGAGGCCAAAGAGTTGGATGTTTCACCCTCGAGGTTGACCGTTGTCTTCGGGTGAAGGTCAAATCCAATCACTTCGATTGGGTTTCACGTGCTGGACCTTGACAGGTCATCCTAATATCATTTTTTACCTCAACAATAACACATGCCTGTAAATTGCAATTCAGTTTATAAGGTTTGTCCATTTTGCATTTTAACTCCCAACTTTACAAGTGCATTTCAATTTAACATATTTATTTTTTGCAATCTAATTCCTAAAGTTTTTACAAGTTAACTAACTTAATGAAAATATAGTGGTGAAAGTTTTGCAATTGGTTTAGTTTCTAAGAAAATATGATGCTTTTGTAATTATATGGTTCAATATAAAGTATAGGTGGTGATTGCTTTTCAAAGGATATGTTATTGCATGTCTACAAGAAAATACTCGACTTATCATGGTTTTCGAGCTCCTTGATGCACATGGTGGATCAGTGTGTCTACTACCAGATATACATGCAGTTTTTGTGGAGTTGAGAGGAATATTTTTAATCATATATATTCGTGATGAATGATATGTTGCTCATAAGACGTAGGTGTGGATCCTCGTTACACCTTTGTGTTACATAAATTTTTATTATATTTTAGTTATTATTTTTTATTAAATTTTAATTTTATATGCATTAGTTTGATTTTACGGATATCACATGATTTTATTAGATTCAAATTAGGTTGCATAATATTTTTTTTCAATTATTGCTAATTGTTGACTATAAAAAATTAATAAAAAAATAATTATATATTCTAATTGGATTTATAATATAATAAAAATTCGATGTGTAACATAAGGGGATCTGCACCCTGTAGATTGCTTCACTCATAATTTCTTTTATAAAAAGTTATAAAGTTTTTTTTTTTTTTTTAATTTCCAAAAAAGATTTGGAGGGTGTGGACTAATTGATTCACAAAGGTTGACGTATAATTGCACATATTTAAAGACAGAAGTGAACAGATATTTATGGGTGTGGCATCCTCCTCACCAATTTAAAACACAAGAAAAGGACATGGAGAAGGATGTTATAAAGTAAATGGTCAATTTTTGAAGAGGAAAGAAATTGAATCACAATCATCAAATGGAAGCAAAAGCATATAACCAAATTGAGAAAGACATTATACTTAGTTGTAAATGAAAGAGACCACTTAATCTCCCACTACAAACCTCCACCCCCCATGCTTCCAAAATGGGTGCTCTATTTCTTCTGTCTTTCTTAACTTTCAATTATTATTATTTTTATTTTTATGCCAAGTTAAGTGCATCTATATTGTGACAACCCCATTCCTTTCCCACCTCTTCCAAACCCCATAATTATTTCTGATATTTTCTACCCTCACACCACACCATCTAATTTAATGATGATTAACTTTCGGATTTTCCCGGAATAAACTCCAAAAAAGATGAAGACTACGTGTTAGCATCTGTCATTTTAGTTTATTTTTTGATAAATTTGGCATCCCTTCTATTTCGATATGATTTCGATTTATTCTCGTTGCCTGACAAAATTCGCTATTTGGTTGTACTTTGTGCAATGGTTTCAGGTGTTACAATAGCATTGCATGTAATAGGTATGTCTATTGATCGTTATTACAACATTGCTATAACATAGAAGATTGTAAATGATGTTACAAATTAACGACATCAATTCCAAATATTTTCTAGGAAGAAGAATTTCCTCCGTTTTTCTATCTATTTATATTAGGGTAAATATTACAACCCTAATTACAAATATCATATAATTTCTAAAATATCCTTAGAAAAGACAATCTCTAAAATATCCTTAGAAAAGACAGGAGCCCCACTTTGAGCCAACTCAACGGGGAATTAATCGGACCAACGTGTAACTATATTTTTGTGTATTGTACTTCAGTCTCCGTACTCATATAGTACACGTAAAGAAGACACCACTTAAATTACATTAAACCTTAAAAAGATCCTCCAAGAAAACTCACGGTGCAACTTTTAATGCAATTCAGAGACATTAATTTGAAGGTTAGTCTGTTGGATATTATGTTAAGCCACTTTGTGTTTGGAAGATCAAATATACTTAATTGATAAAAGGAAAAACTCGCGTTAAACCACTTAAACATAAGGGTGTAATCGAACCGAGTCGAACCGAATAGTTGGGCGTTCGAGCTCGGCTCGTTACATTTCAACCGAGTTCGAGCTCAATTCGAACTCGTTTAATTTTTTTTTTCCGAGCTTGAGCTCGACTCGTCAAAAATGATTCAAGCTAGAACTCGAGCTCGTGAGCTCATTCAACTCGAAATCGAGCTCGAGTTCGAGCTCAAGCTCGTGTTCGAGATTGACAACATAAATATTCACAATTCACCAACATTTATAGAGACCCATGACTGCATTTTTTTTGTTTTTCGTCGATGTGGGACCCCAAGTTCTCGAGCTCGAACTGTTCGCGAGCCTAACGAGCCGAACACCTAAAACTTCGAGCTCGGTTCGTTTATTAAACGATCGAGTTTCGAACGAGCTTTTTTCGAGCCGAGATCCGAGTCGATCCCGAGTAGCTCTGTTCATTTACACACCTACCGAAACAATTTAAGCAGATTTAAATAGTTCATTTTCATCAACCCAAACTCATATACACCCCGAATCATAAACTCAAACTTATATTCGCTCTAGATCTTAAACTCAAACCTGTCAAAATGATTTAGACGGTCTAATAGGAGGATGATTACGAGAGACAAAATGGATGCACTATTAAATTAAGATACATAATACATGGAGACACGACAACCTTTGGTGCTAGATTTGGTGACCGGCCCTTTTTCTTGACCGTTAAACCCTTTCCCGGCTCCACCAATTTTTAATGCTCCGCCCCCACACTCCACGAAACGTAAAATTCTACACAACCATAAATAGTCACAAATTGCAGATATATGTTCGGTTTTAAATGTTAATTATCGTAATCAATATTTGACACGTACTTCTTGTGTCAAGTCAATTAAATAATAATTGTGTGATGATTACATTTTATACATACAAATTACACTCCATTATCTGCTTTTAACAAAATTAAATTCGAAAAGTAAAATTTCCATCACTTTCTTGTGTGACTGAGGAGAGGAAAGCCTTCCAGAAGAGCACGAGCCAGAAAAACAGAGTCGAATTGATAAAAAGAAATGGAAGAAAAGGTAATTAAGCATTAGTGATCCATGAAGTAGGATGTTGACTGATGGGGAACATGAATAGTATATTTTATATGTGTTATCCACTCAAATATAGACATATATCATTGCTGTGTTATTTTAAGCAAAAAAGCTCATATTACTTCATATTCAGTCCCAAAAAATAAAAAAATCAAATCAAATAGGCCAGGACCAAATAGTCTTTATATACTTTTTACACATATAATTTATACGTGTAAAAAATAAATTCATTAAGATCGGTAGGCCAATGCAATAGTTAGAAATTAAAAGCTGGAAGGAAAAAAGATTTAGTATGAGGATTTCAAGTAGAATTAAACATATGATTATTAACTTACAATTTAATTAATAATGATTATATTAAGTCCATTTTGACTTTGTGAAATAATTATTCAAGATTACTTGAGTAAATATTGGCATCATTGTGGGACTGCCTACATTTAATCGGATTGAGTTACATTTCAGATGATGTTCCGGTGCACATGCAAAATTCATAAATAAAATTGACAAAATAACTCTTCAATACAAAGCGGTTGAACCTTATTAAAACCGTTAGAGCCTTGATGTAAAGTTCAAGCATAAATAATTACATCCAAAAAATATTTAATGATTATTTTCTTTGCACAATTTGTCTCTTTTGTTAAACTTTAATACCAAATATTATGTACGACAAGAAATCACAACATTGTTGGAAGACTAAGTGGTAAAAATTGATAATTTTTGAATATCAAGGTAATATTATCAAGTTATAATAATTTATTAAATGCACACTTCATTACATCATTATATTTAATTCATTACACATATATCAATTTGTACATTATTGGATGTTTGTAAGGGTAATTGTGTAAATTTCGATTATATATTTTTTTAATCCTTCATTTCTCTTATAAAAATTACTTCAAACTTTGTACAATAACTATTCTGGCTCAAATTAAATTATTTTTTCCCATCATCACATACCATAAAATTAATTTCACAAATTGCAGGTTTGCTTGAAGCAAAATGAACAAGCTATAATTGGATCGATGATGAAACACAAAGCGTATTTTACATTACATTACACGGCTCTATCTAATATGTTACAAAATTCACAAAAATAACGATCGATTTTACCTTTTAGTAATAATTAACTTGTAATGGTGTGAAAAATCAGAAACCACATATCTCAACTTTTAATGGAATATATGTATTTATGTATGTGTTCATGTCATTATATTTACTTTTACAATTATATTCCCTTGTAATTCAATGAAACAGTCAACCCTTTAAGGTATTCTTTTACTTGTTCGAACTATAATAAACAGAGTGACAGGGGAAATCATGTCTACCACTATTTTATTACATTAAAGAATACGAAGAAATGTTTTCATGCTCCTTAATCTCTCTTTTTTTCAAATAAAAGATGGGAAAAAAAAAATATACACGTAAATTACAAAAGGAACAAATCTAAGTAGGAAAAAAAAATGCCTGGGGGTAAATCCGTAATAACGGCGCGGTCAAAAGTCAAGAGGTGGTGGGGTCTAGGTGTACCTCCCAAGATCAACGAGTTTCCGGGAACGATTCTTGCAAAACGACGCCGCTGTGGATAGGTGCGGTTTCGGCGTCCCCCTCGGGTCTCCGACAACCACCGCCTCCGGCGGAGCTACCTTCTGATTCCAGTGGCGGCTCGGGCTCGGGCGCACCAACGGACTCAGACAGAAAGTCAATCCTGATAAACTTTTGCTATGCGCCGACGCTCTCCCTCCACTTCGCCGCGCCGACGCCGGCG
>AYJT01083124.1:0-17623 GCA_001278415.1 Ocimum tenuiflorum | reverse complement strand
CAATACAACATGTATGTAATGTAGCTCTGAACGAAATCGAAGAAGATGATCAAAAATCATGATTTGGCAGCTTTGAATGAAGGATGAAGCAAGCCCAGCTCATCCCTCATTTCAAGAGGATTGACTATTCGCTAACTCTCCTACTAGCAAGAGAATTGCGAGTGAAACCATACATAGATCTGCAGAATCTGGTTATCTCCATAGAGATATCAAATTATAAATGAGCTACAGTGAATTGTTCGAATATCAACTTGATAAATTATGTTCAAGCTTGTTAACTAAGCAAGTCAAATTTTAATTTGACAATATTCAAGTGAGTTTGTGAGCTAGTTCATTAGCTATATTTAGTATGAAATATAAAATTATAAACTTTGTATTTTTATAATTTAGTTAGCTAGTAACAAGTATGTGATTGACTTAGTTATAAGAAAATAATGAATTCGAGATTGTATACTATTTTATGGCTAAGAATAATTTATTCTTAAAGAAAATACTAATTATATAAATAAAAATCCAAATTAAAAGTTCTTTTAGCTCGAGTTAGAAGGCTCGATTATGTTTGTGAACTCAAAATTTTTAATGATAAAACTCGATTTGGTAATAAATTAATCAAACTCAAGCAAACTAGTAAACGCTTCAAATCGGTCCAATTGCATCAGCATCACCTTGCTCTAAGGGATAAGAATCGAATCCTAAATACTACTCATTAAAAAGTCTACATATAAGTGTCCATCATTTGAATGATTTCTAAAAAACCTAGTATGTTTATTCAAAGAAAACCGAAGATAGAAAAAAGTTAGCATTTCATCCGAAGTCAATTCAAATAAAGAGAGAAAAAGATTATGATTACAAAATTTGACACTGAAAGCCTGAAACTATATCTTCTACCATCGCAGTCATCGGCAAAACCAAATCTAAATACTATGAAATTATACGCATGTGTGCTACTGAAACTACCCCAAAAACTTTAATTTGGGCAATGGGGCAGAAACTCAAGTGTTGAAGCAAACCGACGCGAGGGCAGAATAGGAAAGTTTCAGCATGCAAATGCATTGGCTGGAGTTCTGGGCCCTCCGCCTCTGCGAGAAGAAGTCGAAGCTGGGGAAGTTGTACCCTGCAGCAGTAGCTGAGGTGCTTTAATGGCGGACAGCAGTGCACAGTTGTACCCTCTCGACGAGGTACTGCATTTCTTTTCAATGGTATTATCTTCCTCTTCTTCATCCATGAACATCTGTCTGCATCTACACTCCACGCTGCAAAATGCCTTCTCTCCTCTAAATCCACATCAAAAAAAAAATTTTCAATTCAAACCACGCACAAAAGAAAATTTTCAAGTCTGGAAATGTATCAATATCATTATATTGAAAATCATTGTCGATTACTCTGTTAATTGGCTATGTTGGATTGGTATATAAATTGAATCAGCTTTGATGAAAATTTCTTTTTTGTAAGATTAACATCAATCTACTGGAAAAGTAAAATATAAATATGCACAATATATTGCATATTTTATATATTAAATGTATAATCTAATTAATATGTGTTATAGTATAACATCAATAACATTATATGTACGTATTTATTATTTAAATATATAATATTAATTGGCAAGCAATTATAAACTTCTCAAATAAAAATTGGTTTAAACCCGAGTGAATAGGAAATTAATTTTCAAAGTTGAGTTTCTGTATATCACTTGAAACAAATTGTAACAAAGTTATGTTATGATCGGGTATGGATACAAGACTGCGTGTACACAGGAGGAAACTTGGTGCAGAGTTGTATGTTAATGGGTGGCTCCGGGATTCCTGTTTTAAATCTGATTCTACATGGTTATGTTAGAAATCCTGACATGAGATTGAGACGAGACAAAACAAAAGTTTGGTAGCTACAAACATCCATACTTACTTGTACATAAAGATGTCTTTATTAAGCAAGAGTTTTTGTTTGCAGAGAAAACAGCAGTCCAGGAATCCCGAGTTTGGGGTGGAGGACAAGTGTTTAATCATGCTACTTTTGCTGATAATCTTTGCAGAATGGTCCCTCTGCTTTTCAAGTATTAAGCTTAATCCCACCATCTCATCTGCCGCCGCCCACCCCAGCTTTTGGTTGATGATGGATCTCAACATGAATATATAGTTGAGTTTTTCTTTTTCTTTTGGGGGGTCCCACCATTATAGGATTACTATGGAACTAATCTGCTACTTCTCAACTGCCACGTGTGTATACAGTAATATGTATTATTTTAAACAAAAAGGGTGTAAATAGATGGGGACCGATATTAACTTCAACTTGGAAAAAAAACAAGTTGAAATGGTTGTTTTTTATTAAAAATATGTTCAAAAATATCCACGTTATGAAATTTGAGATAATTGAATACCTTTTATGTTTCACATTCAACGTTAGTTAACATCTCGTACTCCAAAAAATAATCAATGATTTAATAGACGTGGATGATTGTTATTTGATTGGAAAAACAGCAATTTTATACAAATAAAAATTTATATTATTGAATCTTTCAATTAGATAAATCTTAAGATTTATAAATTTTACAACAAGACAACAACAAATGATGTCACATAATGATGGCTTATGATATCAAAATATTAAAATTAAAATAGTTAAATATAAATAAATATTATTACATGTTAAGAGTAATCTGACAAATAAATTAGACATTTACTTACTACTATTAAGACGTGACAGTAACGATCTTGGGACGTCATGGTTTCCAATCTTGGATGTTCTGAAACTGTTGCAAATTTGCTTAAGTTTTGATAATTATTCTCAAATATAACATACCAAATATATTGAATCTTTTTGTTCATTCTAGTTTTTTTTCTTTCTTTCTTTCGTTTTTTTTTTTTGCCTGTATTGTCTTACATATGTGATAAAAGGAAAAAGAAACGTGTATGAACAGAAAGAAACAATGTGGGTCTATAATTCAAATCGACTCATTGAGGATAATTAACACGAAATCAATTTTACACAGATTTAATTATCAAAACTAGCTCAATCAATTTTAGATTGTGTAATTATGTTATCTTATTTAGAAATTAATTCATTATTTTTAGTATTTTATTCCAATTTTGAGTAATTAATCAATGAATTATATTATATTAATTGTTTATTGTTTATATTAATTATTTCTAAAACAATAAATTTAATATGGTATGCGGAAGTAGCACCTCTTCCGACTTATTAGTTCTTTTTTTTTTAAAACTACCATGAAAATTTAGACGTATGTCTTCCCCTCCAAAAGACCGTACTCCCACTTAGTTATAAAGGTCATTAATGCTAATGAATGCGTTATTGCATTCATGGACAGATAATACCTGTCAATCCACTTAAACTCTATCCAAATTAAATGGAAACATCACGCAAACCTATCCGAATTGAATGACAAGGATATATCTGCATTCAAATTAACATGAAATAAAATCAAAATGCATTTTTTTTAACTTAAGTACAATATTAAATATACTCAAACGGATGTCCGACATAAACTCGAACTCTTGACCTTTAAGATTATGGGAACGGTGCTTGCCAAAATGCAATTTCTTTGATATCTATAGTAGATTTATATAACATTAAATGGAAAATCAAGAAGTGATAATTGTTTTATCCATAACAAATATTATTGTGAGATACAAGAGCAGTACATGCGAAGACAAGAGAATAATTACCCCCAATATAAGATTATAAAACGATCCGTTTGAATTTTGTAAATACGTATTTACCATTGATACGTAAGTTCATGCTTCTTTACACAGCGCAACTCAAAGATTTTGTCACTGTTTCTATGTAGTAGAATATCCTAGAGAATGTAATAAATTATAATTTGATTGTAATAAATTATGTATGTTTTTCCAGACCTAGCTAATATATTCAGATGTATGCACATTCAAATCCTTGTAATTTTGAGAATCATTGGATCCCTTTCGGAGAAAACTTCCAAGCTGGTGCGCGGGCAATATCATTCATTCCCTTTTTATCCACGAATAATGCAAATCTTATTAAATGTAACCCAGAATTAAAAAGCAGTTGCTCGATCTTATATTTTATTATACATTAAAGATGGGCTTGCATAACTTAGACCTCACGCTTTATTGAAGAATTCTAACTTTTTAGCTTTTGGATTATCTTATGGCACTTCATTTCTTTTTACTTTGAAAACTAGGTTTTTTTACCAATGGTTTATACACAACGAATTAAATCGAATCAAAATTGATGTTGCTTGTGTAAGAAACTAATTTAGAATCCCAAATCCATTTAAAACAAGTTGGAGGATCTAACTGTTCTGAAAATAACATAATTTGTTGCCTTTTTGTTACTTCTTAGATATGATTGGTGGTTTGGCCGAAACTCATCAAACCAAATTAATTGGGTCAGTTTGAGAGAAAAAAACATCGATCAATAATATTGAAAATTTTCAAACTAGGTAATAATGGTTCGGCTGATGGTTTAGAGCATGAAACCAACGGTATTAATAGTATTATCATAAAATAAATAATATTGACTAAATGTATAATATTTTTATTCTACTTTATTCTTCTAATAATGAATTTGGTGATCTTTATATTGTATAATATACCTGGTATTAAACTTTAAAAAACTTGGTGTTTACGTTTGATGGAATATTGATATTTCGAGTTAACTTTATGAAAGTTTAATATAAGGTGAATGATAAAAAAGAATTAAGTGAACTAATATGCATATTCTTTTTAATATTAATTACTATCCATTAGATTTTTTTTTTTAGTGTCCACCACCGAAACTCTCAAAGGAATTACTATTTGTTAGATATGATTGTGTGCGCTTGAAGTTTTTTCGAGGTGTGGAATAGGCCAAACAAAACAATGAACACCCCTACCATTTCTTTCCATTATTTCTTTTTCATCCCTTGGATCGAAATGAGTGAGATTTAAAATTACCATTTTAGTCATGCATTCAATCTATTAATATAACCATGACTACTCATGCATCATTATCACTCATAATTATAAATGTTACGACTTACCAATATCATATTTTATAATATGTTATATTATTGAACAATAATATAAATATACAAGGAGATTGCATCTTTGATGACTGATAGCCAAAGAAGAAGAAAGGTAACCTCTTGCATACCCTTTTCGTTACTTAATTTTGACTCAAGTTTTTGACACATGATATAATATGTTAGAATTCCTCAAACAACACAAGTAGTAAAAAAGAATAATCCTGTTCCTTGTATAACTTGATATAAATGTTCGAATTCCCCAAACTAGTGAATGAGTGATGATAACATAATATAAATTGAAAATTACGTGTTGGAATCACATCAACATTTTTCCAAAGTTGAAAATGTTATATGCACACCTAGGATAAGGACAGTAGTACGAGCCGATATTGTGGACATAGAGGCATATATTCTTAAAATTTAAACTTTTGATTCATGTAATAATTTGGAGTGTTCTGTGATTGGCTGACGTGTGTTATAGCCTTATAGGACAATAGTACACGATAAGAACCCAATATAAGCAGAGCTAATCACGCGAAACAATTGTGCAAATATTATGTCATACAACAGTTATAAAGGATAACCATTACAGACTCAACTCTCTTACTGCATTGACAAATAAAAGTAATACTATAAACACAACTTTTTATTCACACAAAAAGCACTTGCAATTACATTTTTATTTACAGAAATTAAGAGGGAACAGTTTCTATCTTCCTAATAAGTAGTATATTTCCAATGATGTAGGAACTCAGATCGGCTTTTCGAGAATTTCGCATGGTTTTCAGAACAGTAAGAAAAGAAAATTCATATTTTGAAGTGAAAAATTGAAACCCAGAATAAATAGGTTGGCAAAATTTCGGATTGTGAAGCGGCTGTACAATGCAGGTCTGATGTTATCTGCAGTCAGCACCAACAGCCTCATAAATAGATTTGAAACCATCCCTCTCTAAGCATTCCGCAAGTTCAGCCTACAAAGCCACCATCAAAACAACCTATAAATTCACACTCTATTCCACTTCTTCTCGTCTTAAAATGTGCAATTAGTCACAAGAATGACATCTGCACATGACTCAACTATGAACATCTGGGCATATCTAAGAGAAAATACAATAAAAGGCCAAAACCTTTATCTTAGGTATGAGGGCAGGCCCCCCGTATGCAAATGCAGTATACAGCTGAACCAGAGTTGCTCCAGCTCGTATTTTCTTGTATGCATCCTCTCCACTGAACAACCTTACCGGTTAAGTTCATGTATGACTACGATAGAAGAATAGGTAATAAAAGTTGTGAAGTTACTCTACCTGCTAATACCTCCACACCCAATCAATGGAATCTTTCCCTACAAAAAGGTAAATCTCGTTAGGCAAAGTTAAGAAAAATGATGACCAGATAAGAATTTTGAAGCTCGATACCTTTGTAAGAATATACATGTCCTTGAGTATGCCTGTTGATAAACTGAAGAGCGGCTTTCCACTCAAGCCACCAGTTTCTTCAGCAACGGGATTATTTCTAACAGCTTCTGGTCTTTGAATGGTTGTATTTGATATGATCTTCAAGCACAAAATTGAGAAAGAGTCGATCATGGAATTTGAGAACCAGCTACCCAGAAACTCAATTTAGTAAGACATTTACATGAATGACCATAGAGAAGTGCCAACTAAACAGTAATCAATTTGAAGCTTTATATACTGCGATAACAGAAGTGGTGAAAGAAACTAGAGAGATGAGGGAATACGCACCAATCCATCTACTCGAAGAGCAAGAGCAACCTACACATGAGAGAAATTCTTCAAAAGCCTGCTTCACAACAAGAACAAATGAATATAAATACATACATACCGCTGCAATATCTTCAAGATCCTGTTTCGACAAGTCAGGTGCAATTTTCACAAGCAATGGAGGTGGCCCATCGTCAGCCCATTGCATTTCATCACGAGCTGCTTGAACCTGACAAATTTAATATTAAATCAATATATGAGCTAAATCGATGTGTATGATCTCCAAACTAGATCAGCCCATTACCTTTTTAACAAGATCTTTTAACTGTTTTCTCCCCTGAAGCTGTCGTAATCCAGGGGTATTAGGAGATGAAATATTGATAACCTGCAGACCATGTATATGTATTATACCATCAGAAAATAGCTGCGCAACAACGATATTGAAAATCAAGATATTCCAAAGCTGAGGAACCACATAATAAAACCTTAATTGACAAAAAAGCAAACAAAGATCTTCCACGTAATTGAATGACTTAGTGCATAAATTTTGAATGCCGTCATCCCTCAATAGAATGGCTCGGCTTATTACTTCGGCGGCAAAGACTACTCACCCTTGTATTCTATTTAATCATAGCCACCATGAAAAAAAAAATTGCACAGCAATTCATAAATTTATAATTACGTGGGTTCAACTTTTAACCTTACATAACATCAGCCAAAAATTAGACATAATTTCCTATCCAAATTAGCTCCAATATGTTAAGAAGACACCATTTCACGAAAATATTCGCTGCTCTATCTCACTCATAGATTGTAATAATTTCTCTAAGGACTTATTCAGTTTCATTCAACTATTAAGCATACATAACATCAGTCCCATAAATTTGACACCAGTCTCCTACCCAAGTTAGCCTCAATCAATAAGAAGGCATGATTTCTCAGGGGTAAAAAAAGCCCCTTCAGTTATATCTTCATCTATATATTGTAATAATTTCAGTAACATACAGAAAAAACAAATTTCTTATAATTCCATTGAAAGTTCCATTTTTCCAAAACATCAGCAGAAAGATTACATGTTAAGAAATGTGGATCGTCTATTAAACAAAAACAAATTATATACCAAGTAATCAGCATACTGAGACAATGTATGAACTCCTTGTACGTAATCAGATGCTGCATCTTCACTGGTCTTATTTTTACCAAGGTTAACTCCAAGAATTCCAGGCCCAGCTTTCCCTCCTTGCACATCATCATCTCCCGTAACAGATGAACTGCTTGATGTTTCCAACTTCCTTTTACCGTGTTGAGCACCCAGCCGCTTTGCAACAGCAACAATTCCTTCACTGTTGAAGCCACATCTATTGATGATAGCACTGCAATAAATATTCAAAGTGTTGAATGAGAGAATTCCATATTCCATAACATGCCAAGCAAAGGTTACAATAAACAATATTACCCTTCCTTTGTTAATCTAAATATACGAGGCTTTGGATTGCCCTCCTGCGGAACTGGAGTGACTGATCCAACCTCCACAAAACCAAATCCTAATGCAAGTAAGCCCTCAACAGCCTCAGCATTTTTGTCGAAACCAGCAGACAGACCAACTGGATTGGAGAATCTCCTTCCCCATAGTTCAATTTCCAATATTGTTGGGTCTGGCCTCTTCTCTACTGGGACCCATCCTCGAGATGCAGCAGTAACTGCCAATCGATGGGCAACCTCTGGATCTAGGAATGCAAAGAAAGGATTGACTAGCTTTGTCGCGGAAAATAGCCAGCCACTGCATGTTAAACACATTTCAAAGTAGATATTCTTCTCAGGATAAATATATAAAGATTTCATTAAACTGTAACTTTTTGAATCTGTTTTGTCGAAAACAGCACTTCTGTTTGAAGACATAAAATGTTGAATATCTCAGACAAGCCAAATTATCTCCAATTTCCGATAAGCTCTATTCGAATAATAACCAAGTTTTCCTAAAGTAATCCCTTCAGGGAAATTCTAAGTGGTGGATCTTTAATGAGTAAAGGGAGAGATCTCATACTTAATCCCACTGCTCCCCTCCTGCTACTAATTATATAAATAAAAAATACTAATGAAATTAGTAAAGCCATCATCATTATAGCGTTTAATATAGGTTGTAACCTCACAGAACAAGATTGCTACTATCAATAAATAGCAGGTACTGAATATTCAGTCTTGCACGCTTCCATGTACTTCCATAGTTCCATTTCTTGTTTTTAACTAGTCTTTTGTTTCCTCCTATATTCTCTGTCCTTTAAACACTATTCAACAAAATATTAGATGACTAATTATTCGCACGAAGGAAGCGTAGTGTTATACCTAAGTGCACAAAGCACAACTTGCGAGACTAGCATATATCAATGGACTATCAGAAATCTTCTCCAAACTTTGCAAAATCTGAAGTTGCATCAAAGGAAAATATATGAAAACGAAGAAAAAAGATTCATCATATACCAGAAAGTTGCTTCATCCACAGTACTTGCATATGCACCTCCGCCTATAAGCAGACCTATACCCGCAGCAGTAAACAACCTACCCTGAAGTTCCAATGCACGCTATGAGCAAACAGGTAACTACAACTGAAATATACTAGAAAGAGTTCCCTTAACTAACTAGAAGTTTGTAATTGCAATATAGAAAAAGAATCATAAATTGTGTGCAGTAGGAACAGTCCTCTATCAAATGCACATTTTGCTGCACCACTCGTAAGATGATCCCAGGGATAGTGCAAGAATGACCCGGTGAAAAATTTACTGTTGTATTTCCAGTATTAGGGAAAAAACCAAAAGAACAAGCTCATTTACTTCCCTATCAAATTTATATTAAATGATTATTTGCAATTTCGCAATATAGCATTAACATGCGATAAGCTGAAAGCCACAGGATCTAACTTTTTTTACAACTAAAAAAAACTCTTTCTTTTATTTATTTATTTATTTATTATTTCCAATCTACTTCCATATGATTGCATTGGTCCATTGTTAAAGGCAACTTTTACATAATGTCAAGTAACAAGAGCTGAAAACACAATCTCCAACCCCCATTTTGCTCTTGCGGGGAAAAAGCAGGCTCATATCAACTGGTCAATTTAATCAAAAGATTATGCATTCACAAGTTAAAAAAAACACAAAAATAGCACTGCATAGGTAGGAAAGATTAAAAAAAATTACCTTTTTTGAGAAATGAGGAACCTTTTTGCGAATTGGAGGCGGAGGAGTGGGAGCAGAAGCAGTTGAAGCACCGGTGCAAAAATAATGCCTTGGAACATTGTTGGGTTTAACGTTCCTATTTAGGAAGCAATTTCTCGCGAATTTTATAGCAATCCTCGCCGCCATTATTAATTCCAAAAGATTTGGCAGAATTGCTTGAAACCACCCGCTATCAGCAACAACCCCTCAGCGTGAATAAATATATATTATGTATGTATATGCGCAATTGTATGTCCTGTGCGGGGGGAAATCCGTGTGTGCGGGGGGTTCGCACAATTGTATGTCCTGTGCGGGGGGAAATCCGTGTGCGCGAAATGTTGGTGTTTGTGAAGAAAAGGAAGTTTTTTCAAGAGAGGAACGGCGTACCACAATCCAGGGTTCTTTTTTCCCTATTTCTTGATTCTCTCTCTCTTTCTTTTCAACATGAGGGTAGTTTTATTTTTCTTCTTAATATTAATATTACAATTATATAAAATACTCGGCCATAAACATTCATGATTCAACTAATCTATCATCTGCGCCATGTATATATTTTTATTGATAATTTGTAACTAAAATAAATAAATCCAGTAATTAATTATGATAAATTTTAATTAGATCAAACGGATTAATTATATTTTATGTAATTTGTTTTAGGAAGATTGATCATTTTAATAGGTAGATAGCCTTGTTATTTATAATTTATTATTAAAATAAATAATGTATTAAATATTATAAACAAACTTTTTTCTAGAAGAAGTATTTTATAGCAAATTTGTTAATGTTTAATTAATCTACATTGATCAGTTATATTTAATGTAAAAACTTACTTGGGATATATTATTTATGGTAAATACTTGGGCAAGCCTCACAACTTATTTCACTGTGAGATGAGAATCACAACAGCTACTTAGTTTTAGGGATTGCAGCTTATAAATTAGATCTCCGTGTTGTACATGAATCTTGGTATCATCAATGTTAGTGCATGTTGTACTTGGAAAATGCAAAAGGATAGTGCAATTACCGAAATTGAGAAATTAATGTTGCTTCATCAAAACAAGATATTGAGCTACCTGCAGTCGGCATTGCACGAACCCTCCAACAATAATGATACATAACAAATCTTACATACATTATTAGGTCAGATGCCAATATGAATGACAAACAAATGTAAATATTTTAAAACACATAGCTTCATCCCTGTGCATAAATAGTAGATGAATCTTGGTCTCCTAGGAAGAGTCGTCCCTAAAAATTCGTGTCCAGCGGAGCAACTATACGAGACTTTCTTCTCTTCTTTCCTTCAGGGGTGCATCTAGCTCTGCTTGATTTGCCCACATTTATGGAGAATCTGCAGCTTGAGGAATACCTCTGACCCTGAGGTGATGAATTTGGCACATTTTCCTTTCCCCTGCTCCTCTTAACTTTAATTGAAGGTGATTTAGCTCTCTTTTTAGATGAATCAAGAGGGAGGCAACTTGTCCTCTCATTCTTTAGCAATCGAACGTGAAATGGATTTTCGTCTGAGTGGCAGCTTGCACAAGTTTGGCTGCTTCTCACCAGATCAACATCTCCATTGTTCACCTGCACCCAGAAATGAAGTTCAGCATGCAGAGCAGCATCTTATCAATTGCTCCATAACTTCATCTCTGACTGAATATGAATGTAGAAAGTTGTTAAAGGAAGGCTACCAATTGAAGAAGAGCCGAAAAAGTTCTAGCAACATCATGCTTCTTTTGACCCTTGACTACATCACCAAATGACAAGGCGTTCCCTTCATCTTTTTCCATGAATAGCTTATCCAGAACTCTACCACCATATTCGTGGATGTCAAATGGTGGACGTGCATCCTATCATAAATGGCTCATTTGTCACAAAAAGATATGAATCCTCAACACACACATGCACACATAATATTTAAGCAAGTTTGTCTACCTGCTCTTCCAAATTCTGCTCAATTCTTTGCTTCCATGAAGAAACTCGAGCAGCCAACTCTGTTTGCTTCTCCTTTTCAGCAAGGGTTTCGAGAAGGGAATCCTACAAAGATAATAGGCTGGCAACGATGAGCAACATTAAAAGAAATTCTACGTTGCTGTAATAATTGAAATTAGCAGAACAGCAGTAGTTTTAGCCCATGATTAATTATTTCATACAGAAAATGACATCAAATCAACAGAAATTTTTTTCTAGAAGCAATAAATATCATTTCAGTGTGGGAAGCTGAAAAAATAAGTTCTCACCAAGTGAGATCGGCAAAGGTCTTCAAGGTTTGCATGAGCATCTGGATTTTCCTGTGCAAGTATGAGAGGCTTGTGAAGGCACCCTGCTAAATTTCTGTTCCAAATGCATTGTTAATGTCCAGATTAAAGCAGTCAAACCTTTTCTTGATGTGGAGGTACATCTTCAGGATCGAATGTGTTATCGGATGGCCCAATATCTGGATCCCCACTCTCATATCCATTGTCTTCATTTCCATTATCCCCACTCTCATATCCATTTTCATGATTACAGAAGGCATCGGATGTTGCTTTCTCCCCCAGAACAAGTGATTGTCGCAGCTGCAAAAAGCATTTACTTCATGAAGATAAAGAATGTCAACTTGCAAATATAATTGCCAAAGCAGCAACCTTCTCATATAGTGGAAGAGATTTTCCAAGTTTTTCAGAGGCGTGTGATTTTGCTTTCCAAATTTCATTTACGTCAGGGCTAATAAGACAGCCAAGTTTTGCCAGTGGGAACACCGTATGTAGAGAATGATATTTTCTGAAGCCAACATTTGGCAATGGTTTAGCTTTCACTGCATGAAAAAGAATGAGATTTGAAATACAATTTTTCATATAGTTTCCACATACATATGATTAAAGTGGAATGTCCAGAAAAACCTTTTTTATAAGGTCTAATTTTCAAGGTCCCTGGGGCATGAGGATTCAAAGGTTTCCAAGGATCGTCATCATCACCGTCATTGAAATCTTCAGGTTCTGAATATGTGTCTCCCATTCTACATCCATCATCATCATCTGCAGGAAAATCAAGGGCAGGAGAACACCCAATATTGCAGTCATTAGGTTCCAATCTTTGATCAGCACAAGGTGACTGAAACAAATTTGCATCATTTTTCTTTTTAGCAGACAACTTTTGTGCAGTTCCCCCTGATTGTCTTGATGGTGACTGAAAGCTCTTGCGGCCCTTAGAAGTTACAGAGCTGGCCATGTAAGTATTACTTGGCCCTTTGCCAGCTCTAGAATTAAGGAAATTGTCAACAGTAACAGCATCGCAGGAATCCAGCAGAATGAAATCCCTGTAAAGATCACATGCAGCTAACTGCAATAATAAGAGTGTACGGTTTAGATTAGGATGTGAAGTGATGATCCAAGAATGACAAATATAGCATTATTCTACCAGATAAGACTCTAGCTCCCCGGCATCCGCACCAGCATCCAAGCATTCACCCTCAAGCACTACTAGGTTTGCAGGGGGACGCACAAAATGACTAGGTGTCACATCTCTACAGGTTGCATTATCCAGCAAATTCTTTGCATCCACTGCAACATGAATAAGCCAAATGTGTTCAATCAGTTGTTACATGCATACTCATAACTGAAAGGTACTGAAACATAAACAAACCCTACCAGGAATATCATCTAAATCCCAAAACGGATCATTCTCTTCATCTTTTGCGCTGTGTGCACCAGTTGAATCTGGCCGAGAAGATGGACTCAGTTCTTGATCTTCTTGACTATCAAGGTAGTGGATATAAGTCAGTAGTTTTTTCAACTAGAAATTGAATTGACAAAGTATATCTGAAGAATATCCTATAGAATCCAACATGAAGCTATCCGTTACTCTTAAAACATTATAGGCTTTTAGCTATCAAACTTCCGGAAACATCATAATTCATAGTTCCAGAAAGTAATTATTCAATGGTGCGCCTCACGTTAAAAACTCCTACGACAGTTTGGTTAATCCGACCCACCACTAACCAAAGATGATGGATTTCAAGAACAATAAACATATCTAGAATCTCACTGTTAAATTTCTGAAGCAGGCCTATAAAATTGAATCATATACTATTTTAAGCTCTCCCCCACCCCACGGGGGCCAAGGGCGACGAAAAAGATATGAAATATATGAAGCAAACAAGTTTCCTGTGCTTGGCGATGTTGGCAAGCTAAAATACTAAGGTCAATTTAGGGAAGTTACTTTTCCGAACTACTACAAATCATCTATAGTCTTTCACCATAATAGAGATTGGATGCTGGAGAGGTACAAGTACAAAACCATCAAACGGTAACCCAAATTGAAGGAAAGAAAAAAACGAGTAAAAACCAAACCTTTTCTTTGAAATAAAATCCAAAGCATGCAGAACCAATGAATACAGATACTCCACCTTCTTGCTATATACCTGCACAGATCCCTGAAGCAGCAAAGCAGCTACAAAATTCCACCCAACACAAATAATTAGAATGTAAGCCCAAACAAACAACAAGACCTCTTTAAAAAGACCCATCTTTTAAAGCAGTTGTACCTTCAGCGAAATTCACAGATAATATGGCATCGTCGTCCGCAATCTGTCCCGAGCAAATCTTGAGCAGATATTCCTCCAAGTTCTTTGCTAAATCGACGGTCCAATTGGACTCGAGGTCGCGGAGAGGACGAACGGTATGCATAAATCTCCCGGAGGAAGATTCGGCGTTATCGCGATCGTCACTCATTTTCTGAATACAAATTCTAACACTTCCATTAGCTCTATTCAGCGAAGTAGTATCCTACATTACGATAAATCTAGGGTTAGCGAAATTGGGAGATTTTGTGTGTGTTCGGGTGTAGCGCGCTTCTCTGTTTGTAGATGTGTGTGATTTGAATTCTTATATGGAATATTTTCCCGCTCGCATATTTCGTCGAACTGCCGTCCCAATTCCTGTTATTAGCAGCACCTCATTTTTTTGTTGCTTTTCTTTTCGGTCCAATTTTTTAGTTCATTAATTTATTTGTCAATCAGTAAAATTTGTAAGATTATACTAGTATTTTACCCGTGTTATACAATATATTTTTCGTTTATCATATTTTGAAAACTGCTAAAGAAAAAAATTTAATTAGATTATGTCAATTAGATATATTTTTCATATCTTATAAGGTTTATGATATGAATGTTGTTTTTCAATTTTTTTTTAAGTTATGATTAGGATTATGGTTATCTATATCTTGATTAGATTGTGATATTATGCCAATTTCCTATTTTGATTAGCTTTTTTCTATTATAATAGCTTATCTTGTAATTAATTTTGCAATGTCTAATGGCGTGTTGTGTTTTAGTGCTCTTATATGATTTCTCTATTGCATCGATTTTTTCCTAATATGTAGTATATTATATTTTCATTTAATTCTTCTTATTGAGAATTTTAAAATCAATTTCTGTGCGCGCGCATGGATTGACCCACGCTGGGACTCCCATTTTGATTTCTTTTTTTAAATCTGAAATTTCACTATAAATAAATAAATTACTACACGGACTAAAAAGTTTTTCATCCATTTTCGTTGAATTACTTTAGCACTGCGTAACTTATGTTTGCTAAATAAGAACTTTTTGTTGGTGTGCTTATAAATGATGAAAATTATTTGTTTAGTTATCCATTATCTAATTGGTATATTGCATATAATTAATGTATTTTAATATTTAGCATTTTTTTTAATTAAATTGATAATCTGAATATCTAATTTTTTATATTTATTGAATTTTTGGAATTTTATTGATCTACTGTATCATGATTATATATTTTAATTAGTACAATATTTTATGTTAAATTGTATATACTAAAGACTTAAACATAAATAAAACATTAAAAATGAAACATAGCTTATATACAATTATATAAGATTTTACAAAAATGACACAGAAAATATAGGAAGATGGTAAGAAAATTCCAACATAAATAATTGACTTTTTTTAGCCAAACATAAATAATTGACTTAAAATAGAAAAGGAGCGGAAAAATAAAAGTAAAGAAAATCTGAAAACAAAATAAAAAGAAGATTGACGATATCGAGAGGGGAAAAGAAACTTGGGAGAGAATTGATAAAAAAGAATGGGAGGGAAAGGTCTTCTCCAATCACTTTCGATCCCCTGTTACACAATAGTTTTACACATTGTATAACACCATGCAGATTTTTGACACGTGTATTAATTAAGGGTGATAAATTAAGACAAAATATTTCTCAATTATGAACGTGATTGATCTCCATTGATTTGTACATGTCAAAAATCTGTGGGGTATAACACAATGTGTAATACCATTGTGTAATAGGGATTCTGGATCGTTCTCCAACGCCCGCTGCTTGGTTCTGCTTTGACCTCTCTCTTCTCCGACTCATTAGTCACCATTTTCTCAACATCGTCGCCATCCAGGGCCAAGAATTCCATCAATTCTTCAAAACAATAGGGAAAAAATGGGAGTTTAGTGTGGTGAACAGTATCACGTTACATATAGCGGCGTATCACTATAGGAGATGGTAGATCTGAGCAAAGTTGGAGCATCGCTGTGGGGTTGGCTGCGAGCAGTGTGTGGCTACAGCGCTTTGGTGTTACAATGACAGATTTGTGGTTTGAAGTAAAGCAATGGTTTGGATGTGTGATTGTGTGTATATATAGACTGTGCGGCTCAGCAGAGAGGCACCACTTGGGTTGATGGCTATTGGTGTGAAATCATGTGCCCGAATTTTTCATATCGTCTGGAAGATGTTGGTGGCCATTGGTGTGAAATCATGTGGCCGAATATTGTGGGAAACTTTTTGCGGCAAAAAAATGTAGCTCCGATATTCCTTTAATATATTTAATAGATAATTATTATAAGAATATTATTATGGCGTGATTAACATTTTTAATAGTTGATAATTTATAAAAATTTATATGACACTACTTTAACGTAATAACCCATACCTAATAGAATTTAAGAACTAAATTAAACCGGAATCTTTTTTTCTTCTCTCGAGCTAGAATTAAACTGGAATCCTAAATCCTACTAAAAAATGATAAAAATATGAAATGTTACATAAAGATATAGCATGTGACAATAACTGTAAAAAAAATTAAACTTACACAACACAACATTTGTAAGGGTGTGAACGAGTCCACCAGAACTAAGCTCGAGCTCCGACTTGATTTGTCTTGGTGTTCAACTCGTTAAACTCGAGTTTGAATTTTTCTTTTTATTTTTAATCATAATTAAAACATTTACATTATTTATATAATATATAAATGTGATTCGAAAAGGTTATAAATATAAATTATACTAGAATTTCACCCGTGTATTACACGAGCATATTGTGTACTGGGATTAGTAACATATAGTCCCACATTTTAATCAAAATCAAACATTTCCCTCATTGTTTCCCTAAAGTCTAATCAAAATACAAAATTTGTGTTTGCATGCACAAATTTACACAATCAAATAAATTATTCACGCGAATATGTATAATTTTATACTATAATATAATAATTGTACAATAAACTTCAATAATTTATATATTTAAATGTAAGTTAAGTATGTCATTTGAATTAAATGACTTATTAGACTAATATTTAATGAAAAAAATTATTGATTTTTTATTCCATCTCAGATATTCCTTAAATAATACTATTTCATAATTATTTTTGAATGATTAATTAAATTTAATAATACCAATTTTTT